>CABEGB010001309.1:93713-123474 GCA_901521435.1 Crematogaster levior
ACACGATCCAGTGAGAAGGATCTATCGAGTCGACATCAATTGACGTCAGGTGTAATTTCTCACTGTTGATAATTTTTAACTAGATTAACCATACATATTTAATTAAAAGTAATCCGATTTATGTCATGTTTGGTGTCATTTTAATCGTGAAAATCTCATTAATCCGTTAAAATTATTTTCAAATTAATAAAATGCGAAATAAATGTTCTAGGTTTTATTTTATTCCATGTTTACTTTTCATAGATAAGCGAGCTCTTTAAAATCCTCGACGCTGAAGCGCGAGGAAAGCGAGAGAGAGAACGAGTAAGGAGCAAGCGAGATGGAAACATCTCGCAACATCAAAGAGTTCCGAAGTCTCGACGCGAGCCTATCTTAATCTCCAATCTTTCGTATTATATTTCATCTTACTATAGAAAATAAAATTTTTACATTTTGCATTTTATCAGTCCGAAAATAATTGTAATGGATTAATGAGATTTTTGCGATTAAAATAACACCAAACACGGTATAGATCGGATAATTTTTAATTAGATAAGTAATTAACATCTTGATTATAATATAATTAAAAATTACCCGATCTATACCGTGTTTGGTGTTATTTTAATCGCAAAAATCTCATTAATCCATTACAATTATTTTCGGACCGATAAAATGCAAAATGTAAAAATTTTATTTTCTATAGTAAGATGAAATATAATACGAAAGATTGGAGATTAAGATAGGCTCGCGTCGAGACTTCGGAACTCTTTGATGTTGCGAGATGTTTCCATCTCGCTTGCTCCTTACTCGTTCTCTCTCTCGCTTTCCTTGCGCTTCAGCGTCGAGGATTTTAAAGAGCTCGCTTATCTATGAAAAGTAAACATGGAATAAAATAAAACCTAGAACATTTATTTCACATTTTATTAATTTGAAAATAAATTTAACGAATTAATGAGATTTTCACGATTAAAATGACACCAAACATGATATAAATCGGATTACTTTTAATTAAATATGTATGGTTAATCTACTTAAAATTACCCAATTTATATCCCAGTAAGAAATGACCATCAAATCGATATCAAATTGATATCGATCGATGCAATTACATTAATTCGACATCAATTCGATGTCGACTCGAAGATCTCTTCTCACTGAATCGTGCTTATTAGTGTGATTTTAATCGCAAATATCTTATTAGTCCAATAAAATTATTTTTAAACCAATATATACAGGGTGACCCATTTTAACTTCCCCACCGGATTATCTTGAAAGGAATGCACTTTCTGAAAAAAAGTTTCAGATATAAGTTTTAGTATTTTTCCCTGGCTATTGAATGGCGATATTGAATTTGACCTCGATTGTGAATGTGAAGGTCATTTAAAGGTCAAGTTAATTTTTTTAAATGGCATCCCCTATTTTTTATTACATATTCTTGTAGCTGATCAAGAGCTTTCCAAAACACTATAATAAAGTATTTTTCATGAAGTATTTTCCGAGTTATAAGCTTGAAATAATTTCTTAATTTTACATAAACTGTAAAATATCTCGTAAAATATTTACTTTTCGATGACCTTATCTCAATACTTTTATGCACAGAATAATGAGGAATCAATTGGTGTCAAGAAAACACATAGTTGTTTTTAAAAGAAAAAATATGTAATTGTTAGTTAAAACAAATTGCATATTTTTTATAATATTTAATAAAACATACTAAAATAAGCTTTAAAGGCTATAGTTTTGTCACTAGGCCCTCCGTCTAGTGTGTGTATCTTTTCTTTCGACTTTTGTCCCATGGTTACCCGCTTCCTTGCTGCACCCGCGCGTATTGAATGAGCTTCGTCAACGGGACGCTTGTACGTATCTCAGTGCTAATAAAGTCCGTTTTATACACACGTCTTCCGAGTTATTGCTCCTGGATTCGAGGGCACCCTTAGTTCTTCGCTAACAGGTTATGGGCCCAGGCAACGCGAGTATCGCAGGAGAATAACGACGCGCGAGCTTTCCCTTTAAGGTTAGTGTTGCTCGAGAGCAGAGCGGAATCGCAAATCGCAAGACCGAATAACGGATACCACGTACGGGTTCAAAATGAACACGAGTGCAATCACCCGCGTCGAGTTGCTCGGGAAAGACAATTATGACACGTGGAAAATCCAAATGGAGGCTCTCTTAATAAAGAACGACGCATGGGGTTACGTCGAAGGCACCGTCGTAAAACCAGACGCTACGGCCGCGAATCAAAACGCCGTGAACGCGTGGATACAAGCGGATAACAAGGCGAAGGCAGACATAATACTCTCAATAAAACCGTCCGAGATCAAACAGGTAAAAGGATGCGCGACATCAAGAGAAGTTTGGCTAAAGCTCGAGAGTATCTATCAGTCAAAAGGCCCCGCGCGAAAAGCTACGCTGATGAAACAGCTCATGTTACAGAGAATGCCCGAAAATGGCGACGCCCGTGAGCATCTGCGCCTCTTCTTCGACGCAGTCGATAAGTTAAAGGAGATGGAGGTACAAGTCGATGACGACTTCCTATCAATAATGCTACTGTATAGCTTGCCAGCTTCATTCGACAGCTTCCGAATAGCAGTCGAGGCACGAGATAACCTACCGGCCCCTGACATTTTACGCGTAAAAATAACTGAGGAGACCGACGCACGCAGGAATAACGCAAGCAACGGTTCCGTCCAAAACGCAATGATGGTCAATAAACCTACACACAGCAAGTGGTCGCGAAGGAATAACAAGAGTCAAAGGAAGGACTCTAAAGACGACTCAGAAGGGACCAAGAAGCCTCTGAAATGCTTCAAGTGCAACAAGGTCGGGCATAAAGCAGCTCAATGCAGGAGCTCTGTCAAAGCAAAGGAAGATGAGCAATCGGCAAACGCGATAGGTGAGGTAAGCCTCTACGGAGAGATCCAGGAGGCAGCGTTCAACGTGGAACACGGAGACGACAAATGGTGCATCGACAGTGGCTGCACATCACATTTATGCAAAAATATAGACGCTTTTTCAAAAATAGACGCACTTGAGAACGGCAGTCTAAATCTGGCCAGCAATCTGTCTACCAAGGTTGAAGCAAAAGGTATCGTCTCGCTCACGACAAGCAGTGGTCACCGCACAAAGAGAGTAAAGTTGAACAACGCGCTATACGTGCCGGATCTCCGAATGAACTTGTTATCTGTCGGGAGGATAACCGATAAGGGATTCACGGTGACATTTGATAAGGGATCAGCAAGGATACTGGACAGCCAGGGCAACGTACAATTGACAGCAGACCGCGTCGATGGCTTATATTACCTGAAAGACAGCAACGCCGAAGAATGTCGAAACGCAATCGTTGCCGACCCTCCGAAGAAGGCATTCAACGATAATTCACTCAAATCTTGGCACGTGAAGCTAGGTCATTTGAATGTTCGATACATTCGGGACGCCGTAAAGAACGGAACGATAAAGGGACTGAACGTCAGGGACATTAATGAGGAGATCGAGTGCGAGACATGCCTACAGGGAAAAATGTCACGCCTCCCCTTTCCACGGAAATCCCAGAGGGAATCAGAAGTCGGCTCACTAATCCATTCGGATGTATGCGGACCTATGCGAGTCCAGTCGAACGGCAAAGCCCGTTACTTCGTGACGTTTATCGACGACTGTTCGCGATTCTGTGAGGTAAGATTTATCACTCATAAGAGCGATGTCCTAAAAGAATTCAAAAGTTACAGATCACTCATCGAAACACAGCACGCAAAGCGACCGAAATGTCTCCAATCCGACAATGGTTTAGAATACGTAAATAAGAGTTTCGACGACTACTTGAGGCTACAGGGCATGATCCGGCGTCTGACTACACCTCATTGTCCACAACAGAATGGAGTCGCTGAGCGCAAGAATCGAACTCTTGTAGAGACGGCTCGATGTCTCCTGATGCAGTCCGGGCTCCCATCGTCCTTCTGGGCAGAGGCTGTATCCACGGCAAATTTCTTACGCAACCGTTGTCCATCCAGCAAGCTCGGAGGAAAGACACCATACGAGGTCTGGTTCGGTAAACCGCCAAATGTTATTGATTTCCATGAATTCGGGTCAAAGGTTTTTGTTCTGAATGACCGTCCAAGCAAAGACAAATTCGATGCGAGAGCTGTAGAGGGTATCTTCTTAGGTTACGACGAACGATCTAAAGCATTTAGGATCTGGATCCCCAAGGAACATAGAGTCAAAATAACAAGGGATGTGAAGTTCGTCGATGAACCCGAAAAGCAAGAGAGGAGGGACGCTGAAGACCTCTACTCACCCCAGGATGGTAAGGCCGAAAGTACCATTTCCGAAGAGACATCCTTTGACGTGGAGCTGACCAGAGCAGATCAGACTAGCAATGACGAGGCAGAGCCAGAGGGCCCGAATGAAGAAGAGAGAGAAGAAATCACCGAAACAAGGCGTGGACGAGGAAGACCCCGTATCATCCGCAGTGGAGGACCCGGCCGGCCACGCAAGCACTATCAGGTAACGGCACACAACGACGAGCACATCGCCGAGTGCGTTTTCCTAGCCGAGATCCCCATCCACCGGGCGCTGTCAGGTTCCGACTCAGAGGAATGGATCCAGTCGATGGCTTCAGAAGTCATGTCGATCATGCGCTGCGACACATGGAACATTGTAGATCGTCCGGAAGACGGTAACGTGATCGGCAGCAGATTTGTGCTTCGAAATAAACTCAACCCCGACAACGGGAAGGAAACGAAGAAGGCACGGATCGTAGCCAGAGGATTTTCCCAACGACCTGGGGCCGATTTCAACGAGACTTTCTCTCCAGTAGCTCGTTTGAGTTCAATCCGACTCACCGTCTCTCTCGCAGTACAGCGGAATTGGAAATTACGACAATTTGATATAACGACGGCGTATCTAAATGGTGTACTGGAGGAGAAAATTCATATGGAGGTCCCGGATTACTTAGAGGAAGCCTTGAAATTCATAGTCCAAAAGGGACCAAACCCCTATCGCGACAAGGCTAAACAGATGCTAGAGAAGTTATCCAACGGGAGTAAAGTGTGTTCTTTAAAAAAGGCACTGTACGGATTGAAGCAGGCCGGCAGAGCCTGGAATAACAGGTTGGACAAGGAGCTCCGAGACTTCGGGGCAAGACCATCTCAAGCAGACCCCTGCGTTTATACAAAAGGTCAAGGGACCAAACTCTTGATCATCGTCGTTTACGTCGATGACCTCATCGTGGCATCGGAGGACGAGGAGGAGATAGAACAACTTAGTTCTTTCTTAAAGAGGTCATTTGAGCTGAAGGACATCGGTGAACTGAAGTACTGCCTGGGCATCGAGTTCGAAAGGCATCGGGATCACATGCGGATGACGCAGACAGAGTACATCGAAGAACTTCTGCGTCGATTCTCTATGGAGCATTGCAACCCTGCATCAACCCCTCTGGATGCCAATTCGAAGCTGACTCGGACAGATCCATGGCACGACTCCGATGGTCCAAGTCCACCTTATCGAGAGTTAGTAGGATCGCTCATGTACTTGTCCGTGGCCACGAGACCTGACGTTTCACATGCGGCCAGTGTACTTAGTCAGTTCAATGACTGCTTTGGAAGAAGTCACTGGACGGCTGCTAAACGGGTGCTAAGGTACCTGAAAGGAACTAAAGCTCTAGGTATTACCTACACATCCGGAGTTGACGGTGTAAGGGGCTACGTGGACGCAGACTGGGGTGGAAACCCTGACGACCGACGCTCTTTCACCGGGTATGCATTTGTTGCAAATAATGGAGCCATATCTTGGGATTCAAGGAAACAGAGGACCGTCGCGCTGTCCTCTACGGAAGCCGAATACATGGCTCTGAGTGACGCCTCGAAGGAGGCGGTCCATATTCAACGTCTGTTAAACGACCTCGGCTCGGACTCTCCTGAGCCTACGTTGCTTCTGAATGACAACCTAGGAGCACAGAAGTTAGCTGTCAACCCAGTGTATCACTCCCGGACCAAGCATATTGACGTTCGTCACCATTACATCCGGGAACTGGTCAAGTCTAACAAAATCACTCTGGGACACGTATCCACAATGGAGATGCCAGCCGACATGCTGACGAAGGCTCTTCCCAAAGCAAGACATCGGGCTTGCCTTCCACCTCTCGGGTTAATTGATCCTGTGGAACTCAAACGCCGCGTTTGTCTCGAGGGGGTGTAGTTGCACATCAGTAACAACGATCCAACACAGCGTTCCGAAGGCGCTGTCATCGACTAGGCTATAGTTTTGTCACTAGGCCCTCCGTCTAGTGTGTGTATCTTTTCTTTCGACTTTTGTCCCATGGTTACCCGCTTCCTTGCTGCACCCGCGCGTATTGAATGAGCTTCGTCAACGGGACGCTTGTACGTATCTCAGTGCTAATAAAGTCCGTTTTATACACACGTCTTCCGAGTTATTGCTCCTGGATTCGAGGGCACCCTTAGTTCTTCGCTAACATATACATTAAAATGTATATTAACGAAATATCAGAAATGAAGAACAATGTAGATTATATTAGATTGTACTTTATTGGCATAAGAGAAACAATTTACAACCATAAAATTTTATATTTCTCATGAAATTATAAATTTTATTAAAAAAAATAATTCATTTTTTATTTTTTGATCTTAAATATTCTTAAATGTTCTTAAATGTTCTTAAATATATACTAAATATACTTAAATATTTAATCAATAAATTTTTTAATATAGTTTAGTTTTGAAGAGAAACAATTTACAGCCATAAAATTTTATATTTCTCATGAAATTATAAATTTTATTAAAAAAAATAATTTATTTTTTAATTTTTGATCTTCAATATTCTTAAATATTCTTAAATGTTCTTAAAGATATACAAAATATACTTAAATATTTAATCAATAAATTTTTAAATAAAGTTTAGTCTTGAAGAGAAACAATTTACAGCCATAAAATTTTATATTTCTCATGAAATTATAAATTTTATTTAAAAAAAATAATTTATTTTTTAATTTTTGATCTTCAATATTCTTAAATATTCTTAAATGTTCTTAAAGATATGCAAAATATATTTAAATATTTAATCAATAAATTTTTAAATAAAGTTTAGTCTTGAACTTCTCCATTTTCTTCTTCTGCAGTAGTGGCAGTTTTCCTGAAAAGTATTTGTTTGTTTAACATTTATGTAATAGGCTACAACAATAAAAGTTTAAAAAATAGTCACTTTTTCTCATGGCGATCCAATTTGGCTTTCCGTCCTGCCAGCCACACGCCTATCTGCAATACGATATCTTTCTCCGTAAAGTTATTTTTAACTGCCATTAAACTATCTGAAATAACATTATTATTGTTAAAACAGAAAAGTATAATACGCCCTTAAGAAAACATGGTGCAGAAATTTGTGCAAAAATTTCTACAGATATTTTTACGGATAAAATCTTACATATACTTTTTCAATATTCTATTGTTTTAGATATGTAGTATTTCTAATTCATAAAAAGTTTATAAATTTAGTAATTATACATTATACCTACCAAAAATGACTCTATAAATTGATGTTTGTCGAAATGGTTGTTTCTGTTTTTGTCCTTTCAAACTATATTTAGCACCTTCCTCATCTGACAAAACTTTTTCCATCATGTTATTAACTTTATTTTTATCATCTTTTCCACCAACAGATTTCAACATCTCAACCTGTATAATAAAACATATATATAACATAATTGCAAACCTTCACATAAAATGCAGTAAAGAAATATTTATCTTACCATTGACGTAAAAAACTTCTTGTCAGATTTCAGTTTTTCATCTACATTTTTAAATTCATCTGAATTTTTTATTGGTAATATTTCATACCAATTGATATCGCTGTTAACATCGGATTTATTTGTATTTTTCTGATTCAAGCTCTTTGTTAACATCTTTTTTATTTCAGATGTTTCGATTAAAACTTTATTCATCAATAAAGTAAGTTCTTCGAAGTACGCTGTGTAAAATTATTGAGTATATAATTTCATGCATTCGAAATAAAAAAATTATATCGTTAAAGTAAATAATATTATAGAATACACATTAACATTCACTTTTCTATAAATAAATGTATATATAAATATTGTATGAATTTATAGTAAATCAAATATATTGAAGAAAGCTACAATTTTAAAACTGAAAATTAAGTACGAGTATTTAAAAAAACGAATTAGTTTTATTTTTAATACATAAAATGCTTTATTTATGCAATATTATTTACCAACTTGAACATCGCCATTATTTGATGCCTTTTCTATATTTGCATTGCTTTTTTTCAACTGATTATCTCTAACATGGGTCATACAATTATCTTTACGTGTATCGTTATTGACAGCAATAAAAAGTGGAGCCGTTTCATTTGTTTCACTTACATCAACTAAAAATAAATAACGACTTACAGCAAATATTTTTGATTAATTAATAATAAATAAGAAAAATATTACTTATACAAATATTTTTTGCTCATAATTATAATAGAAAAATTAATGAGGTATAAAATTATTTATGCACTATTAACGAATAATTCATTGTGTTATATGATACATTAGATGATGGAACTGAAAATAATGGCATACCAAAATGATCAGGAGAATTACTTCTAGTAGTATTGGTATTGGTAATATTCTTTAGATAAGAATGTTTTACTGGTTTATGAACTGTATTTGATGCAGGGCGAATTATTTTTTCTGATAAAATACGTAATTGTGGTGTAGGGGGTAATTTAATCGACTTAGAATAACTATTGTCACGATTCTCTGTTTCATTTTCATCACTAGATGAGTTTGAATCGCTTGAACTTATTTTTTTCTTTGCACGTTCTCGACGCGTTTTTTTAAATTTCTCCAAATTCATCGTCACATCTACATCTGACTCTTTTTCGCAAATTTTTAATTTTTCTTTTGCTTCTTCATAGTTCACTATAATGAATATTAATATATGTTTTAATGTATTGATTATAGAAGTATTACAAAATGTACAGTATGATAGTAAAAACTTAGTGATAGTAAAGTATGAAATTTAATATTTAAAATTTATAATTAGGATTTTAATTGTAAAGATCAATACTTGTTTAGTTTTAATAAAAATAAAAAAAATTACACTATAAGGAAACAAATTGTATTTTCATACACTACTACTAAAAATTTTGAAAATTGATCAAATACACATCACATCAGTACTTTATGATAACTATCATTCTGTTAAATAATCTTAAAAGCAATAGTGTCTATTACATACGTGCGCTACCAAAAACTCGTATAATCGAGTGAGTTATCCAATCTTTTTCGGGACATGTCATATTAATAATGGCTTTGTCAATCGAGGCTTGACTTCTGTATGGAGGCCATTGACATTGCTCTTCGTTATCATGTAGCCAACGATTTGGTACAATCGCTAGCCCGTCATTGAATTCAACTATCTTAAAGAGTTTAGATGACATTTTAATAACTGAGAAATTTACCTAAAAATATAAGTACTTTATTACAATATAAAAAATTATTAATCAGATTATAAAAAAAATTATTATTTTATGGTGCCAACCTTTTTTTTTACGAAGATGCAATTTATTTAATGCTTTTTAAATAACTAATGAATACTTTATTTTAGATATGGGACTGTCACATTATTTAAAACTGTGTGTATTAGAGGAACAACATATAAATTATCATTGTGATAAATTTTGCATAATTTAGCTTTGATATCTTCAAATCGCCAGAATTGTATTTCAGTATTCAGTTTTACGGAGCATGCCATAAAATGTAAAGAATCACAAGGTTTAGTAAAAATATTCGCAATGGGTGCATATTCTTTGCCAATTATAAAGGTACCATCAGTACATTTTACAAAATTATAAACTTTAGCTAAAGAATTATTAATTAAAATGGAATCGTTTTTATAGTCGTCAACATCAATAACAAAATTATTAAAATGTAGCTTTTTGTATTGAGAAAAGCATTTTTTTTTCATTATTGGTCCTGCATTGTGTAGTTTAAAAAAAACAGGATCTTCAGGATTATATTCATTATCTTTTGTAAATAAGTTTTGATTTTCTGAAATCCGTCTTGCAATTTGTTGTAGCGGTTTATCGAATTTTCTAATTGTTTTTTTAATTTTAAATATGGCATTTTCAAACTTAAAACAACTGAAATTGTCAAGATTACCATGTTTTCTAACATCATTTGCAAGATGTAAAAGATTGTGCACATTGTGAGATATAAGATTGTTTCCATATATTTTTGCAAACGTTTCAACAAAATATTGTAAAAGCTCTTCAGCATAATCTACATAATAGTCTATTTTGGAGTAGTAAGAACTTGCTAAAATAGTAATGGCTACATGAAATGCTAGGAAATTTTCATACATATCTTTTCTCAAACGGTTTTTCAAAACAATTGGTCCTGTGTATAGAAGAAACTGTCTATATTCGGTTGCTTTCCATCTTTTAACGCTTTTTAAAGATCGGGGCTTTCGAGCTAATTCTGAAGGTACACATTGACGAAAATTTATAAGGGCCTCAGAGATTTTATTCCTATCTTGCGATGATAGTTTAAACTCTAAAGGTTTTGATGTCCAAAACAATAATAATTTTCGAACGACTCCTAAACAACATAAATGCATGTAGTCTAACAAACAACCAGAAACTGCACCAAAGAATGGAATTTCATTTAAAATTGTTTCTCCAACTTGATATTCATCCATGTAATCCAAATTTTTAAATTTTTCATCTGTTCTTTCTTTTACATGGGGTTCTACAGGAAAACATATTCTATCAATGTAAGAACCTTCGATTTCACACTTCGTACAACTATCATAACCTGTTGGATAATTGATACGTAATATCATAGCTTTAGCAGGAGCGTCAGCAACGAAGCCATTTAACCTTACTTGATACCTAATATTATTATATTCAAAATCATTATTAATGATTTCCGAAATTTCATCAACAAATGGTTTCAAAAATTCATTAACGTTTTTAGGTTTGCCTTCCCCATGAAAAATACCAATCAAGTACACATTATTTGCATATGCTTCATTACATAGTATGGGCCAAAGATTTTTTTCAGATGATTTACCTATAGGAGCGCCATCTGTATTTACAAACAAATTTATGTTTGTATCATTATGTCCGATGTTTATTTTTTCAGCTATTAATTTTGTTAAAACCTTCTTTAATCCATAATGGTAATATTGACCACCTTCTACATCAAAAATTTTGAATCCAGAGGGAAGCTTTCTGTTTTAACATTTTTATTCAAGATTTTTAAAAGTGCATTCAAAGCGTTGTGTTTTATGGCATAATCAAGTGCCCATTCCTTCAGCTCATCTTTAAAAGTAGATTGTAACATATTTGTATTTTCAGTACTTATATATAAGAGAGAGAGAGAGAGAGAGAGAGAGAGAGATTCATCAATATTGTCTACATCATTGAAATTGCAATCGCCTTCGTCCATATCAAGTGATTCAATGGAACTATATCTATAAAAATCATTAAATTCATTGGAATCTGTAGAAAGGAGATCATCGCCACTAGCATCGCTATTAAACGTCTCATTATGTTCTAAGTAAGTATTTCTGTCTATATTTTTACATTCTTCTTTTGATGTTTCTGTATATTCCATCGACTCGTTCGTGGATATTTGTTCATTTGTAGATTCACTGACTGTTTCTTGGGATGTTTGCAAAAAACATCTTATCCTGCTTAAAGATTCATATTGAGCCTTTTTTACTTTTCGCCAGACATTCATTCGTGAACTTGGATTGATTGAATCCATTATAAATTGTGAACACCTAAATAATCTGCAAAGACACATTATACTAACAAACTTTATACTAACCTAATAATTAAGGTTTTAAATTACTAATTACGATGCATTCATTAAAAGCTAAGTCCATAGCCATTGAAGTTTCTAACAGCGTTAATTCATAAAAGTATAATTGTTAATGTACAATTACGCAGTAAAACACTCCACATTTCATAAATTCGACATTAAGCCAATAATTAATGAACACTGGTAATTGCACATGTAAAGTATGAAAAACCTTCAAATGAAATAAAGATTGTATCCTTAGATAAAAGAAATATATCATAGCACTAGTTTTTTGAAATTCAAAACGTACGCATTCAACCAAAAAAAAAAAGTTAACTATTGAAAAGTTAAACATGCAATACACCCGATGAATGCACAAAAAACGTGCACTTCTTTTAATAAAAAAAAGGTCAATTCAGCACTCGTATCAACTCTGTTAGAAATGTAGTATCAAAATCAGTTTATATTAATAAATTCAAATAAATTTAATGAATTTTAACTGTTAATTTGGATATTTTTACAGATATTAATATGAGTCTGAAGTTCTGAGAACTCATGTGGAGCACTTAAAAAAAATTTTTTTTTGTAAATTAATTAAAGGTTAATCAAAAAACATTTCTAATTACAATTTACCAATATACAGGTCCTCAGAATATAACCTATAAATTTTATACATGTTTCAGCGAGAATTAATTGAAAAAATCGAGCTTTTAATTTTTTTAACACCCTAGGCTTATCAATAATTTTTTTTTTAAAGTATAAAGTGTTTTGGTTATGTTTCCAAGAGTTGTAAGAAATTCTACAGGTGCTTGTTTATGTAAATAATAAGATTTCACCTTAAATAAAAAAAAAACGGATGGACCTAGGGTGTTAAAAAAAATAAAAGCTCGATTTTTTCAATTTTTTCCCCACTTAAACGTGTATAAAATTTGTAGGTTACGTTTCCGAGAGTTGTACAAAATTCTGCGGATACATTTTTACATGAAAAACCAGTATTCGTGTTAAAAAAAATTTTAACTCAATTTTTTGAACTTTTTTCCTCACTGAAACATGTATTTGTAAGTAGAAATGTTTCTAATCGACCTTCAATCAATTTACAAAACAAATTTTTTTTTTCAAGTGTTCTACTTGAGTACTCAGAACTTCAAACTCATATATTAATGATGAATTCCTGACAGGGATGTTTAAATAACGTCTTGAAGTTTACATGGGCAAACTATATTTATTCCGAAAGATAATTAATATTTGTTTTTTAATAACAATGATATATACGGAATAAATATAGTTTGCCCATGTAAACTTCAAGACGTTATTTAAACATCCCTGTCAGGAATTCATCATTATCTTTCGTAAATATTATGAAATACCGTATTAAAAGTTTCTTTTTTAATATTAATTATAGAAGACTATTTTTACATATTTTATAAAAATTTTATTAATGTTTCAAAAACATTACAATATAAAAGATAATATTTTAGAAATATTTAAAAAATATTTTAAAGACTATTATTATGGTATAAAATAAATGTCAATTTTGTGCAGTAGAAAAATGTATACTGAGGTTAAGTAAACTATACATTACAAATTTACTAATAAATAAATATTAATAATAAATGGGTATAATTTAATATACACAAAGGAATAATTTCTAGTTACCCAAATATTCTGTTGAATATTATAGTTTAACTATAAAACAAACATCCTTACTACATAAATTCTAACGTGATTTCTCAGATGATTTTTCATGTCAGAATACCTGAGAAATCACATGAATTTTTTTTAATTTTTCTGTATATTTTGAGCTTTTTAGAGCAAATTAAAAAGCATTGTAAAAATTCGTACATAAAAAAAATGTTTTAATTCAAACTTAGAAAAATGTTGTTAGATTAAAAAAAAATGTTTTAATTCAAATTTTCACAAATTGGCTTCAATTGACTAATCTATAATATTTAGTTAGTTTGTTTATTTAAGCTGTCGAATAAAGAATAGAAGACTCAATAACTAAAGCCAATAATAAAAGATGAAGAAAAGGTTAAAAAGTTATTAAGCTATAAGAGTCAAAATTAAAAATGAAAAAATTTAAAAGTTAAATATTTAAAATAAAGAATCGAAAATAAAAGATAAGATTAAAGATGAAAAGGAAAGTAAGTTGATTTGAGTTGATGTGATAGGTTTAATTTGCATCAATTTGTTAAAGTAATAAGTTTCATTTATAAGTTAAAGTTTGATAAGTTTTGTAGAATTTTATAGATATTTAAAAAAAAATTGTATAAAACATTTTATAAAATAAGTTTAAGGATTAAGTAAAAAGAAAAACAAAAACATGTAAAGAGATTAAACGTAGATTTATGGAAAAGAAAAAGTTGTAAGAACAAAGTGCAAGCCGGAGGTCTATCTTTAAAACTAGTAAGTTGAGATGAATAAATACAATAAAATAACACATGGTAATGCATTTATAAACTTTAAGTAAATCTGTTCTTTATATGTTCTGCACTGCATTCTGAATTAATAGTGAAAAAAGTTTATAATTTTCAATTTCACAATTTTTAATTTATCTTTTTACAATAAGACAGTGTTTAATTAAATGAATTTCTAATAAAAAATCTAATCAAATAATTTAGTCTAATTAAAAGATAAAATTACAATCAACCACAAATGAATCACAATGATACATAATAATAATAAAACTATTTAAAAAAATAAAAATTTTTTATTATTGAATTTAATGAGTATACGTTACTTGTATCCTAGAAACTTTATTGTCCTATATTTTTAGTAAATTAAGTAAGCGTGCAGTAACTTTAAAATAAGAACAATTATATCATGTAAAAATTAGAGAGACAACTTAATATACTGTTTACGCCATTCAAAATGTTAATATCTTGATTGAAGAGACAGTGAACATATTAAAAAAAGGTAATTAAATTTGAGCAACATTTTATAATAATAATAAACAGAAAAATACTATGATTGTTTAAGACTTTTTAATAGTGCAACTCGACACTTATTGGTTAGGTTATTTTTCTTCAAACATAGTTTTCTTGCATTACATGGATTATTCTCACTTAAAAGATATTGCACACTTATTCTTTGTGTACTTCAAGCTTTGAGAGAAAAATTAAATAAACAATATCAGCAACATACGCATCAAATGATATATACTAAAAAATATTTAACTTATTTAATTTTTACTAATTGTACAATTTTTTACTAATTGTCTTTTTAAAAAAATAATTAAAGCATGCAGCAACTTCGTAGTAAATTGGCAGTGATGATTAATGAAAAAAAAAAATGTATAAAGTAATAAAGTGCACTATTAAAAAAATATATAAAAGCTTACTTATATTTTTTTTACACATTTTTATATAATATTAATTGAAATTACTATAATTTTATATTTAAAGCACAAACATTATAAATTGTAAAACTTAAAATACAATAGAAATTATTTTTACCTTTAAAGAAATATCACATAGCCAGTTAATGTTGTAGATGTTTTTCTTAGATTTAATGTCACAGTATACAGCAAATAACAAAGTAAATACTGTGTAAACTGTGTTGTAGTTTGAGAAGAACGTGAGATCTGAAAAGAACAGTAGAAAATGCATCTTTAATAAAAATTTCCAAGTTTATTAACTGAACCAATAAAAAAAAACAACAAAGAAAATTGGGTGAAGTGAAAAATGGCGAAATGTCGAATGTAGTAACCATGGCGGTTATCAGACATGAGAAATGAGATCTAGTATGCTAGTTATATACTTAAAAAAGTATAGATAAATATACCTCTGAAAAATGGCAGCAAACTCGTAGACTCGTGTGACTTCGATTATGACAAAAACAATTATTCATCGAATGAAAATTATTATATTCTTGCTGGCACGACTGATCACAGCAACAGCCGGCATGTGTGCTTGTATAGTACATGTAGGGTGAGGGCGCCAAAGTTGGTGCGGTACAGGGGTGGCCATGTGTGTACGGCGTGCCCGTTGCAAAAACCAGGTACGTCACTAGTTAACACTTACCCCTTATGCATGTGATGGTATTGCATACTCATATGCCACACATTGTATTAATCACTACACTTTTTTTTGACAAAAAACGATCACAATGTGTAGAAAAATTTTGTAATGTAATGTAACAATTTTCAAAATTTTAAATATTGTTTTTTAAATTGTTATACTGTTGAAATTATTTAAAAAAATTGTTTTTCATATCTTGATTGCAGATATTGTTAATTTTATTAACAAATAATAATTAGATACAATATATTTATATTTTGACATTTACACTTATAATAAAAAATAGTTAAATATTATTTGATTATCTATAAATGATGTAAATAATAAATTCTATAGATAATTTGCATTAAAAAAAAATTATAAACACTTTTATAAGTTTGTGAATCATCTTATAAATTATTAAAATTTTTATTAAAAATAAAAAATATTGTAAATAATATAATTTTTTAATTTTTACAACAAATCTTTTATATTAAATAAAAAATTCTTACTTATTATAAATAACTTAAAAAATTTTGAAATGTTGGATAGTATTTTTATAATTTTATATACAAATTGGAAAAATTGTCAAAAAATAATATTTTTTTTTACTTTTTATAGATGTTTCTATTTTTTATTAATTTTTGTTATTTGAACTACAAAAAATTTGGTAATTAATAACTTTCAGTTTTTGTGTTATAAACGCGATATTTATAAATTTTAATATGTGTACAAAAAGGCAACCCTGCTGAAAAAGCTCAGGTGAGTTCTCAGGTGAGATCTCAGGTAATCGTCTCAGGTGAGAACTCATGCCAAAATCTCATGTAACTTTTAATAAAAAATATTTATTTTCTAAAATAATTGTATAAAATGAAGTTTTATATGAATTTGACGGCCATAATAGGTGTTACCATCCGCATGATAACACCAAAACTGGGGGCCTCAAGTATTTTTATCAAAAATTGAAAAAAAAAACATTGCTATTTATTTTTGAAACATCAGATAAAATACTTGAGGCCCCCAGTTTTGGTGTTATCATGCGGATGGTAACACCTATTATGGCCGTCAAATTCATATAAAACTTCATTTTATACAATTATTTTAGAAAATAAATATTTTTTATTAAAAGTTACATGAGATTTTGGCATGAGTTTTCACCTGAGACGATTACCTGAGATCTCACTTGAGAACTCACCTGAGCTTTTTCAGCAGGGAAAAGCAAAAAAAATTACCTCAAAAAAAATTTTACAAAAAAATTTCTGTTTTTTTAAATTGCTATTTTACCAGAAAAAAACTCATTTAAGGTACTTCTAATCACCACCATTTGAAAGAGCAACCTTCAAAATATAGGGAACAATGGTTCTAAAATTTTTTTCATAATTTAATGCATCGTCATATACGCAGAAACTCTCTGAACTTCAGTACCGAAAAATGTCTGCTAAGGCGCTAATGAATTAAATCGAAATAAACGTGTGAAAATGAAATATATTAAATAGTACATACTAATTTACAAAAACATTTTATGCTTTGTTATAACATTTTTGAAATAATTCAAAACATTATGAAATATTTTTGGAACATTACAAAACACTTCTAATACTAATAATAATCCAAAATATTTGAAAAATATTATATAATGTTTGACAATAATGTTTTAAGCAACGATTTTTTCTTCTATTTTCTAAATATTATAAAAATATTTAAAAATATTTTTTAATAATATTTAATGATCATCTAAATTAATATTTCACAATAATATTTTTAAGATCTAATATTACATTTTCTTACAATATTTATATTTGTGTTTCATAAAATATTTACAAAAATATTTTTTTTTAGATTAAAAAACATTTTGGTGTGATTTTTCTTAGAAATATTTTGTGAAAGCATTAATAAAATATTTTATTAATATAATAAAAAAATGTTTTATAAAATATTTTTTACAACAAAAAATTGTATTTTAAAAATGTTTTTGAAATATTGTAAAATATTAAAATCTTTTAAAATATTTCTTGCTGTTAGGGTAATGTTTTCTGTTAACCAAATGTGAATATCTTTATTTCTTTCTGGTATGTTTTATTCTTTTATTTGCATTGTACAATGAAATGTTTTGCATAGTTCTATATGGCAATGTATACATGATATTTTCTAATTTCTCTTCTTGTGCATCTTATTCTTATACACATATACGAGTATATGTGTGTTCTATGCATGAATTTAACAGAATTGTATTACAAATATTAATAGAATTGTATTACGTGTGTTTTACAAATTGTTTCTGTTATATTCATATATGTGTATATATGTATATATAACAGGAACAATGTAAAACACATTATATATACATATATGTCCCATGTATATATATGTATGTATATAATGTGCATGTAATGCATATGTGTGTGTTTGTACAAAAATTCTGTTTTCATATTAAGTTTTTTGTTTATTTATACAGGGTGATCCGAAATAACCTTCCATCTGTAAAATGACGTATTCCTGACACAATTCTAAGACGGTTTTTCCTTTATCAAAATTTGATTTGAAACTTACTTTTCGAGTTATAAGCAAAAATAGATAGGAAATCACGCGTCGAGTACAGAAGGCAGGCAGGAGCGGCGCACCGCGAGCGTAACGCGGGTTCAATTGACCGCCCGACGGGTAATTACCACCGCGTGAGTCGCTATTTTAATCTTATGACATAAAATTATGCTTTAAATAAAATTTTGATAAAGAAGAAAGTGTCTTAGAATTATATCAGAAATACGTTCCTTAAAATAAACTTACTTTAATAACAAAATTACTTTAATAACTTTAATAACAAAAAGTTGTTCCGGTTCGCCGGCCGTTGAATGCTGCAATCAGCTGATTGCTACACGCATGTGTGTAATGCGTGTGTGCGTAAAAAAGAGAGAGAGAGAGAGAGGGAGGGAAGGAGGGAGAGACATTCATACACATACACGCATACACTTTTTTTTTCACTCTCTTTCTCTCTTTTACACAAACACTTATGCACTCTCATTCAGTCACTCATTTACTCACTCACTCACTTGCTCACTCACCTTGTAGCAGCGTAGCGAATCCTCATGCTACGTGTTAATTGCTGCCCCGTTATGATTAAGTTGTAGAGACACATCAAAACTTTTTGTAAATTAATCTCACAAATTACTCTCACTCGATTAACACAATACAGATTACGCGATAACGAATTCACTGATTTACTGACTCACTACCGCTTCACCGATACCAAAAATTACTTTAAAAGAAACGCGAATGCACATGACTCGACGCGAAGCGACGGACCGGGGAAACTGCGCGACCACCAGAGTTATGTTGCACGAGAATCTCGTGCCGATCACGCGCCACGCGCAAGTCGCAGCGCTAGTCAACTGTCAACATAACCCTGGTGGTCGCGCAGTTTCCGCGGTCCGTCGCTTCGCGTCGAGTCATGTGCTATATGCATTCGCGTTTCTTTTAAAGTAATTTTTGGTATCGGTGAAGCAGTAGTGAGTCAGTAAATCAGTGAATTCGTTATCGCGTAATCTGTATTGTGTTAATCGAGTGAGAGTAATTTACAAAAAGTTTTGATGTGTCTCTACAACTTAATCATAACGGTGCAGCAGTTAACACGTAGCATGAGGATTCGCTACGCTGCTACAAGGTGAGTGAACAGGTGAGTGAGTGAGTAAATGAGTAACTAAATGAGAGAGTGCATAAGTGTTTGTGTAAAAAAGAGAAAAAGAGCGAAAAAAAAGTATATGCGTACGTGCGTGCATGTGTATGAATGTCTCTCCCTCCTTCCCCTCTCTCTCTCTCTCTCTTTTTTACGCACACACGCATTACACACATCGCGTGTCGCGATCAACTGATTGCAGCGTTCAACGGCCGGCGAACCGGAACAACTTTTTGTTATTAAAGTTATTAAAGTAATTTTGTTATTAAAGTAAGTTTATTTTAAGGAGCACGTATTCCTGACATAATTCTAAGACACTTTCTTCTTTATCAAAATTTTATTTAAAGCATAATTTTATGTCATAAGATTAAAATAGCGACTCACGCGGTGGTAATCACCCATCGGGCGGTCAACTGAACCCGCGTTACGCTCGCGGTGCGCCGCTCCTGCCTGCCTTCTGTACTCGACGCGTGATTTCCTAACTATTTTTGCTTGTAACTCAAAAACTACGCATCAAATCAAATTTTGATAAAGGAAAAATCGTCTTAGAATTGGGTCAGGAATACGTCATTTTACAGATGGAAGGTTATTTCGGATCACCCTGTATATATCTATTTATTTACATTTATGTGTTTGCATTTTTATGTGTATTTTATGTAGAGATAATATTCTTATTGTTCACAATTTATATATGTATATCTATTTATCTTTATCTTAATTATTATTTATTATCTTAATTATTATTATTTATTTATTTAGATTTACATGTTCCTCGCGTAGCGAGTTTGAATAGCAGCGCAACAAAACAAAAGCAGTCAAGCGCAAGTGACAAAAGAAATTAACTTAACGTTATGTATAGAGAAATGTATTTCACATTTTGTATTTAATTTTATGTACTTATCTATGTATTTTTAAATATTATACGAGAACTCTCTTCTATCTTCTTGTTTCTTTTCGTTTGTACTGAAGTGGATCGAGTAGCTAAGGTACGAACGTAAAAGAATTGGGAGGATAGAAGAAAAAATATATTATCATATGTAATATAATATTAATAAACATATTATTTTATTGAAAAAATATATAAATTTTATAAATAATTCTTTCTTAACTTTAAATAGTGAAATATTTTGTTTATCTCCATATATGCATATTTTACAATATTAATACAATAGTAATTGTACTTTAATAATTATTTTATATAATTATATATATTGTGTAATTTCAACTTAATAACCGTAATTTCTGTTTTTTTCACCATACTACATTAAACATTTTTAAAAATATTTTATTTCTTTTTTTGCTTGCTTTATTACGTATAATATAATATATGTATAAGATAATTAATTGCATTTATCTTTTTATTTATTTTTATATTTTTTTTATTAAAATAAATTACTTTAGATTGTTATTAATTACTACGTATGTATCAATAAGAGAAGAACGAGAGAGTATGCGAGAAAAAAGTCAGATGGCGTTACTGACAAGGAAGGTGTGGGCACTTCATGTCCACCATGTTGGTACGCCTGGCGCGGCCATGTTGTTACGCGTACAAGCATGCAGCTCAGTGTTGTGAGGCGGGTCCCCTTTTCTGGCGCATGCGCGGCGAACGTAGCATCAGTGAAGTATCTCCATATGTAAAAAGGTGTACCATTGGTCACCCGTATAATTTTGTAAGTTTTTGTAATTTAAGGAAAAATATAATTTTTTAAATTATTTTATGGAAATATATATATATATATATATATATATATATACAGGGTGGCCCATCGAAAAGGAAACAAACTGAATAACTCTTACAAAAATGATTTTTCGAAAAAATGCAAAAACATGTCAATTATTATTGGAAGGGGGACATCTATTGACGTAAAACTCTTACCCTCAACTTCCACCCCCTAAGCGGGGGGTAGCAACCCTTAAAAATTTTAAACGAGAAGGGGGGTCGAATAATATATCATTGGAAAGGTCTCTCAATTCTCTATAATTCTACGTTTGATTTTTTAAATTTGATCGATTTGTTTAGAAGATACAAGGTGTTTTACAGGGTTACAGGGTTGTATCTAAAACAAACAAATCTGCATATCTTCAAATTTTTTTTATTATCTATTGTCAGCGTAACAAATGTTCAAAATGTTGACCACTAGCTTCCATACAATAATAAAGATTCTGCTCAAAACGTTGTCGCACATTCTGGAGCATTTGTGGAGTAATTTTATGGCATTCGTTAACAATACGTTGACGTAAATCTTCTAAAGAAGCTGGTTGTGTTTCATAAATTTTACTTTTTAAATGTCCCCATAAAAAGAAATCCAGTGGCGACAAATCTGGAGAACGAGGAGGCCATTCAATAGTGCCTCTTCTTCCAATCCAACGATTTGGAAAAGTTTGATCCAAATATTTACGAACAGACAGTGTATAATGTGGAGGAGCTCCGTCCTGTTGAAATATTAATTGATCTTCGAGATAATGTTCATCATTTTCGATAATATTGGTTAACATTGGATCAATTATGTTTTCTAGCAGTTCCAAATACATATCTCCAGTTAAATTGCCAGATAGAAAAAAGGGACCAACAATACGATCACCAAAAATGCCAGCCCAAACATTTAATTTTTTTGGGTGTTGAGTATGGGTTTCATAAAATATGCTTGGATTAGAATCTGCCCAATAGCGACAATTATGGCGATTTACTGTACCATTTTGAAAAAAAGAACATTCGTCAGAAAAACAAATATTAAAGAGGAAATTTGGATTATTCGTTATTCGTTCACTCATGACCTCACAAAATTGCAACCGACGGTCAAAGTCGTCTTCATTAAGTTCCTGTAACAACTTAATTTTATATGGGTGAAACTTATGATGTTTTAAAATTCGTTGAATACTGGTTCGACTAACACCAGATACAGCAGATAATTGCCTTGTACTCAACGTAGGATCAGCAGCAACATGGCCTAAAATCGCTATTTCCACCGCTTCATATCGTACACGATTTTCAGCATTCCGTTTTTTATTAACCACAGATCCTGTCTGTTTAAATTTTGCCACTAACTGCAAAACGTATTTACGATTGACATGTTTATTTGCATGCCTTTGATTGAACAGCTCAGCTGTTTTGTTAGCACATTTATTATTTTCAAAATAAAGTGCAATTATTTCGATCCTTTCTGCAATCGAATAAACCATAATGTCAAAACAACGAATTATGAAATTTACTTGTCGCAAACACTAGATAAGTACTGATCTTGCTTATCGAAGCACACTGAAGAAAGATTAGGCTTCGTATAAGTTTAAATTTCGTTCAGTGTAACAAAAAGTAGCAAAGAAAAAACCAAAACATTGGAGCACATTGACGTAGAAATTTTCTTCAGTGTAGGCAAAGTAGTAAAGAGAGAGAAAGAGAAAGAATCAAAACATTGGAGTATACACATTGACGTGGAATAAATTCAAAACTTGAAAGCTTTAAGCTTTATCAACATTTCAAACAATTACTACGCTAACTAACACAATTTGAACACCTCTTGCAACCGATTAATGACCTGGTTAAAGATTATAAAGATTTATTTGTTTTAGATAAAACACTCTGTATCTTCTAAACAAATCGATCAAATTTAAAAAATTAAACGTAGAATTATAGAGAATTGAGAGACCTTTCCAATGATATATTATTCGACCCCCCTTCTCGTTTAAAATTTTTAAGGGTTGCCACCCCCCGCTTAGGGGGTGGAAGTTGAGGGTAAGAGTTTTACGTCAATAGATGTCCCCCTTCCAATAATAATTGACATGTTTTTGCATTTTTTCGAAAAATCATTTTTGTAAGAGTTATTCAGTTTGTTTCCTTTTCGATGGGCCACCCTGTATATATATATGGGGCATTCTCTGTCAACCGGGCCACCCCCCTTCGCCATCACAGTTTTAAGATAAAAAATTCGTAATTAGGCTTAAATGATAGCTTATGGTGTCTACTTTTCAGAGCCGAGTGGCGATTTTCGGAATTTCAACATGGCGGACTCAATATAGCGCTCTAAATGAGAAAAGAAGTGACGGAAAATTATATATCTTGCAAAAACTATATGAAAAATGTATTTAAAAAATTCTTTTTTGGGTCTAATTAACACATGAATTTGAGAGCTTTTCGAACATATATGACGTTTTTCAAAATTCAAAATGGCGGACCCAATATGGCGGACAAAAGTGCAAAACATCGCGCGAATTCTGTGAAACTGCGTAGGCGGGGGTTTTTGAGATCGCTGATCATAAATATATGGCCAAAATTCAGAAATTTAAAATGGCGGATCCAATATGGTGGGTGAAAAATGCAAAACATCGCGCGAATTCTGTGAAACTGCGTAAGCGGGGTTTTTGAGATCGCTGATCATAAATATATGGCCAAAATTCAGAAATTCAAAATGGCGGATCCAATATGGTGGGTGAGAAATGCAAAACATCGCGCAAATTCTGTGAAACTGCGTAGGCGGGGGTTTTTGAGGTCGCTGATCACAAATATATGGCCAAAATTCAGAAATTACAAATGACGGATTCAATATGGCGGATCGAAATTGCAAATAGTCCCGTTAATTTTGTGAAACTGCTCGTACAAGAGAAGTTGTACCTACTATTGATATCCTATGTCAGTTTTAAGTTAAAACTCTCTGCGTTTTACAGGGTGGAGACTGTCTATACATAGAAGAAATTATGTCTTAAAATTGCTACAGCAAAAATTCAACTTCATGAAAGGCTTAATTCTAGTCCGAAATTACACTAATTTTCTTAAATTAAATGAATGTTTTAGCTTAAATATTTTAGCTGATATTTTGACTAAAAAAATATGTTTTGAGCTTGTGGCTAAGACTTTGAGCTTTAACATAAACTTAATTTAGGAACATTAGCGCAGTTTTGAACTGAAATTGAGGCTTACACAATGTTGAATTTTAGATGTAACAATTGTAAGACTTATTTTTGTCTGTGTAAAGCCCGCATTATTTTCTTTTTTTTGTCTTTTCTGTTTTTTTATTTTTTTTATTTTTTTGTTCTTTTTTATATTTTTAAACATTTTTCTATTTTTTTTGTATTTTTAAACATTTTTTTATTTTTTTAAATCTTTTTATAATTTTTTTCATCTGAATATAAGTATTATATTACGTTAGTAGCTACATCGAACTTTAAAAATATCAACATTAGATACTATTCCACAAATGAGC
The DNA here is from genome assembly GCA_901521435.1 of Crematogaster levior. Classification (NCBI taxonomy): domain Eukaryota; kingdom Metazoa; phylum Arthropoda; class Insecta; order Hymenoptera; family Formicidae; genus Crematogaster; species Crematogaster levior. Next base: position 118,377 of record CABEGB010001309.1, read on the forward strand.
ACAATAAAATAATTAGAAAATTGAATAGAAGATTCAGTACTGCGCCAGCCGTTCCGAATATACAAAAAAGTCATAGTTTTACGCCAATCGAAAATAAAATATTAATTATTAAGCGATACTCTAACGCTACTGATAGTACAAAGCTATGCTACTAATGTAATATAATACTTATATTCAGATGAAAAAAATTATAAAAAGATTTAAAAAAATAAAAAAATGTTTAAAAATACAAAAAAAATAGAAAAATGTTTAAAAATATAAAAAAGAACAAAAAAAATAAAAAAAATAAAGAAAAACAGAAAAGACAAAAAAAAGAAAATAATGCGGGCTTTACACAGACAAAAATAAGTCTTACAATTGTTACATCTAAAATTCAATCATCGTGTAAGCCTCAATTTCAGTTCAAAACTGTGCTAATGTTCCTAAATTAAGTTTATGTTAAGGCTCAAAGTCTTAGCCACAAGCTCAAAACATATTTTTTTTAGTCAAAATATCAGCTAAAATATTTAAGCTAAAACATTCATTTAATTTAAGAAAATTAGTGTAATTTCGGACAGGAATTAAGCCTTTCATGAAGTTGAATTTTTGCTGTAGCAATTTTAAGACATAATTTCTTCTATGTATAGACAGTCTCCACCCTGTAAAACGCAGAGAGTTTTAACTTAAAAACTGACATAGGATATCAATAGTAGGTACAACTTCTCTTGTACGAGCAGTTTCACAGAATTAACGGGACTATTTGCAATTTCGATCCGCCATATTGAATCCGTTATTTGTAATTTCTGAATTTTGGCCATATATTTGTGATCAGCGACCTCAAAAACCCTCGCCTACGCAGTTTCACAGAATTTGCGCGATGTTTTGCATTTTTCACCCACCATATTGGATCCGCCATTTTGAATTTCTGAATTTTGGCCATATATTTATGATCAGCGATCTCAAAAACCCCGCCTACGCAGTTTCACAGAATTCGCGCGATGTTTTGCATTTTTCACCCACCATATTGGATCCGCCATTTTGAATTTCTGAATTTTGGCCATATATTTATGATCAGCGATCTCAAAAACCCCCGCCTACGCAGTTTCACAGAATTCGCGCGATGTTTTGCACTTTTGTCTGCCATATTGGGTCCGCCATTTTGAATTTTGAAAAACGTCATATATGTTCGAAAAGCTCTCAAATTCATGTGTTAATTAGACCCAAAAAAGAATTTTTTAAATACATTTTTCATATAGTTTTTGCAAGATATATAATTTTCCGTCACTTCTTTTCTCATTTAGAGCGCTATATTGAGTCCGCCATGTTGAAATTCCGAAAATCGCCACTCGGCTCTGAAAAGTAGACACCATAAGCTATCATTTAAGCCTAATTACGAATTTTTTATCTTAAAACTGTGATGGCGAAGGGGGGTGGCCCGGTTGACAGAGAATGCCCCATATATATATATATATGCCTTATCTCGTTCTTTGCAAATGTAGCAATACATCTCACGAACCACTTTTATAATCTACTATTTGAAGAATCTTGTTAGTTATTCGCAATATATCACATATGATCATACGTCGCCTTTTCTCACTGCTTTTCACCCCGCAGCCCCCGCGCGTATCGACACTTTTATTTGTCGGAGCATGCGCATTGCTGATTAGGCGCATTGAATCTCCATCCTTGTCAATCTTCTCTGAGTCAGCTCGAATGTACAGGGATTATAGGCCTATGCTCCTTCCAGTATATGTTCTAAGGTGTTATATTTTTCACTATCGTCGCTGCTAACCTAACTTTCGTTTATCGACGTCACTTACTGTCGATCAATTATCGATCATACTCTATTTCTTTGCCCCTCACCGCGGCTCCTCTTGCCCACACTTCCAGAGCATCACTAGCGCGATCTTACGTCGAATGCCTCAAACGGAGAATCTGAACGGTCGACGACGACGTTTCTTAAGGTAGCCCTTGCACCAAATTCTGGGGAATCAGACCTACGTAATTTAATAGTTCTTGACCCGCTGAATCCAATGGTACCTTTAGTTATGCCCCAAGCCGGGCAAAATCTCGAGTAATTGAAGCTCAAAGTTCGAGTATTTTACACAGGCTCTTATGGGAGCGAACCACTCAAACGTATTTTACAAAGAAAATTCGAAATTCTGAGTAGGTAGATTATGCAGGGCTTGTAGAAAAATTACTCTTCTTTCGGATTTTCTTGAGCACAGTATAGGCAGCCGGCCAATTACTCGAGATATTTATCAAAAAAGAACGAAAATATTGGTTTCGCGGTTATGAAAGGAAGTTGGGCGGGCCGCCATATTGATGTACGTAAGTGCGCGAATTTTAAAAGGTGAGTAGTAACAAAAATGCTTATAGAGTCTATGCTTTCAGAGTCTCTTGGCTGTTCACTCATTATTTAGTTTTCTTACTAATAACGTAAATAAAATAACTACTCTACGCTACGCAGTTATCACGCTAGCAGACGCACGTGTTTACATGCTGATACGGGTATACACGCCGTCTACATTATCGACACTACTGCCGAAGTCAAACTCGCTATCACGCAGTCATTTGACTAGAACGGCAGGTGCAAGGGCCACCTTAAATGATATTTTTCACATTTTAACTTTGCATCATAATAACTCGATTTATAGAGCATGTAGCCCAAAAATAAAAACATTTTTATTATATAATTCGACCCCGCTCTATCGATTGAGATTACTTAGAACTCAATCCGTTGAGCGGATATATGAAAACTAGAAATATTGAGTGCTCTCAACTGTTCGATTCGCGTAAAGAGACACGGGAGCGTCTTGTTGCTTACGCGGACTTAGCACAAGACATTACCGTGTCTCTTGATATGATTGCTTTCCTTTTAGAAGACACAAATTAACACAGATTAACACACTCGAGCACAGTTTGCCACAGTTAAATGGAACGCCATATACACGCAGTGTGTGTAGTGTGTACGAACTTTTAATACCTAACCTAATAAAATTTACTTAAACCAGAGAGATTTCTCAAACTTTCTTAAACAATGTGTTTCCAAATTGTATAAATGTATGTACATATAATATGTATATTATAAATACTGTAAATATATTATATTTATTATAAATATTTTTTAAAAATAGAGTTTTATTGTTATTACTGTATTTTCAAATGTAAGAAAAAATAATGATATAATTCCAAGGGCAATTAACAATTCGTTAACCACAAATATAAGTTATTATAATGTATTAATAAAAGTTACTAATAAATTTTAATATAAAATACAAATCGTTATTTACGATTACAAAGTACATAATACTTACCATTGTAATCTTTTATTATTAATAATTATTATATTATTTTATTTTATTAATTATGAACACATTTCACGTACAAAGTATGTTCATAGATTCGACACTGGGAGTGAATGCGTTCTAATATTGTTCAGAATCGGTCAGAAGCACACTCCGACTCTCCTCTCAAGCAGAGTCGAAAAGTGTCGATTGAGTTCGAATGAAATTGTAAATGGAAAGCGACGTGTGTCGATTTGTGTCAGAAGTGTCGACTGTGTTCTCTAAAAGGAAAGCAGCTATATATATATGAAATCTATAAGCTGTTTTGATATTTAGGATACGAGTATTACCAGTTTATTATATATAATTAAGGATAAAGTAATTATATTATAAATTATTATAATTAATTATAAAAATAATATTATTATATGGTTATGATTACCAACATGTATAATGTACTTACGACTTCAACATTCTTGTACATATAATTTCTTTTAATCATCTTTCTTCATCTTATAAACTTACAATTGAATAAAAGATATTTTTGAATAATATACAATCTTTTTTGTTTTTAATTAAAAAATTAATTATTTTAATTAAAACTTTAAAAATAAATATCAAAATATACTTACAGAAGACATCTAATTAAAATTAAAAATAAAGAAGATTAAAAATATACAGTATATTTATTTAAACATATATATTTATTTAAAAATATTTATACGTATTTATTTTTACAAAATTAAAAATTTAATCAAAAGATAATGAAAAGATACAACTTTTAAGATAAAAATCTACATATTTAAAATAATTATTTAACTGTATATATATTAACAGTGTATATGCGATTCTTATCTAAAGTAATGATACAGTTTTTAAAAAATTTGAAGAAGACTTAACATCTTTACATATTTTTAAAATGTTGTGTATATATATATATATACATAAACACACATGATTGTATATATATTATGGAATTAAAAAAAAAAAATATAAATATATATAATCTAATATCTCTCTATATACCCACACACTACATTAAATATAACGCATTTCACATAAAATCTATTAAATAAATCAAGATATTTTAATGAAAAATAAATATTTATTAGTATACATATGTAAACAACAAACTTAGCTGATCTAGCTGACAGTAAAAAAAGTTATACTATACATTACTCTTTATAAAATAATATTTGCTTTGTTAATTGATGTCTTTTTCGTATAGGGTTTAAGATCTCTTGTAAATAAAACTTAGAATAAGTGTGGAGTCTAATTTTTAATAAATCTAGAACTTATTGCAATTATAAGACTAATTTTTATGTGGCATATCCAAAATACCAATATTATCACATTCTAAGTTCGGAAATATGGACAAATCAAGAGCTAAATTATTTTTAACTCTATTTACATTATTAAATCTAAATTTTTAATAGATAGTTCTGTAAAACCGTCGGTTACAATATCTAATTGTCTTTCTGTTTCCATACAAATTTTATAAACGGAAATAGATGGTCTAATTAAACAACCATTATTCGAAAAATCTAAAAATTTTGCAAATGTTTCACAATTTGAACATAATTTATGTTCATTATCAGGTTTTTTAAACTAAGTGCACATGTGTAACAATTAATATTTAATTTTTTTACTATATATCCGCTTAAGTAGTACATAATATATTTATTTACTTTTTTAAATAATGAATGAGAAGATATTGAACCACGAATATATTCAGCTTCGCTTTCATACAAGTTATTATTAAAATCATCGCATATAGATTCTTTCTTTTTTTTCCATTGAAATTGAAATATGGAACCTGTTGAATTTGTATC
>CABEGB010001310.1:0-89018 GCA_901521435.1 Crematogaster levior
TATATATATTGCATGTGTATATGTACAAATGTGTATATCCATTTTATATGACGTAATAAAGTGTTTATTATATTTTATTTATCAACAAAGTACTACATAATATTTATAACTAATATATATTTTTTAATTTTTAGGAACGATTTAAGTGTAGATACTGTAAGTGGCTATTAAAATATGAGCAACTTAAGCAGCATTCTTGCTTCGCGAATATGGATATGAACAAACTCGTCATGGATAACGAGAGAAATGTTTTTATAACAGGTAAAAAATTTCTACAGTATATTCGTTGCGTTCAGCAGAAAGAGCAGCTTTGCAATGCAACTATTGTAAAATTCTTTAATATAATTAGTTTTGCCCTTAGTTCCTGCAAGATCTAAATGCATAAACCAATTGTATTAAAGAGTCTTACATTTTCAAAACTGCTTTTGCTACTGAATGCAGCCATTGCTTATATAAAAATTGATTATTTTACTAATAAACAGTAATTATAGGAACTGAGATTATCGACGAAGATACTCTTGAGCCTCTTGATAAAGATACACTTGACGATGACCTCATTACAGCAGTAAAAAACAGACCTGCGTTATATGATTTCCGTTTACCATTAAAACAAAGAGGTAGAAAAAAAAAAGATGACTTATGGAACGAAGTCAGTGTGTACTTAAAAGGTAAATATATTTGAATCATATTTAAGTATATTAATTAAATGACACATATGTGTATGTAATATCACTTACATTACATATGTGTATTTTTACATTTTTATTTATAAGCACATTTATAACTGCAGTTATAAATTTTATGTTGTAGGATTATATACACCAAGTGAAGTTGAAAAGAGGTGGAACTACTTAAAGGATTGTTACAGAAAAGCAAGAAATTTATTTAAAAAACGGCAAGCTGTTCAACAAAGAAGTGCAGCCGGTACACCAAAATCAGAAGCAATTACGCCCTCTTTCCGTCACTATGATATTATGATCTTTTTAAATGACTGAATGAATACTCTAGAACATCGGCAGTAAGTAAAACAATCTAATTGTTTAATTGATAGTTGTTAATTTTTATGTATATTTATAATAATTTTTAATATTTTTTTCAGAACTGTTACTTCTCTAAGAACAATGGGAAAGGAAAACCAACCATCTACATCTAGAACATCTAGTGAAAATCATCCGTGTAATGTGACGAGAGCGTCATATTTTACAGATGATTTTGATGACGTAGAATCAAATGTTGACAACACTTTGGAGTATGGATCAACGTCTTCTGGCTCTACTTCAACAGTAAATTCAAAAAGTATTATTTTTAACCAATAAACAATCAATACAATCACGACCGCGTATTACTAAACAGTAAGAATCAAACTTTAATTTGCCTTTTTACGGTCGCACCAAGATCTTTTTGGCCAATCAACAATCTGCGAAATCGCAGTACACAATTAAACATAAGTTGCGCGTCGACACTGTCGCCCTTTTAAACGCAACCACAATCACCAACTTAAAATCAATTTGATTTCAAATGTTGGTGTTAATAAGACCCCCCATCCCCTACATATAAATAATTTATTGCGAAAAATATTACCTCAGCCAGGATTCGAACCTGGAACTCCCCCATTCCGTGCGGGTGTCATACCCACGCGCAACTTATGTTTAATTGTGCACTGCGATTTCGCAGATTGTTGATTGGCCAAAAAGATCTTGGTGCGACCGTAAAAAGGTAAATTAAAGTTTGATTCTTACTGTTTAGTAATATTTTTATTTGTTTTTATATTTATAAATTCAATTTTTGAACATTTACAAGATTCCCCGAAACTGCGCGCCGTTTATTTGCTGGACTTGAAATAAATCGATAAAAGGCTGTTATAATTGTTGATACTAAGTCATTTGATAAAGACTTAAATTAATCTATTTATACATATGCTGTATATTTAGGAGAAAATAATGTACAAAGCTGTTTATTTTTAAAATAAAGTTCTATTAAAAAATCGTTTGTATATGCATTTTTACGTCCACGTGTTGATATATAGCTCCAGACGTATAAAAATATTGCGCAAATAAGTCTCTGACTGTAGCTCCCACGAAATGTATTATTTTCTACATTTTCAAAACTATGCAATATTGGACTACATTGTATATCTTGAGCCGGACCATTTATAAAATATGTTCTTTGTTCTACGGGAAGACTTAAATCTTTCATTATTAAAAAGTTGTGTAAATAAATCAATTGATTGAACAATTAAAATTGCATTATTAATATTTGTTGCAATAGGCCGTTGAAAGATTCTCCACCATCGATAACCCAAATTCCGAAAGCACATTCAACGACTCTGGATAGCACAATTTAGTCGGTATCGTTAAGTTACCACTTTTCTTTAAATTAGACGATCGAGAATGGACGTAACATATAAGGAGTTAAAGCAAATGCTTCATCTCCTATTATAATAATATGAAAGAATCTTAGGATTCTCATATCTGAAACTGGATCTTGCTTGTGGTAATTTTAGATTATTGTTATCTAATTGGTGATGAAATTCACTGTTACGGAATATTCCTCCATCTGCTTCGTCTGCCTTCAGCACCAATGTCCTTTTAGTTGTAAAGATAGTAAGGGTCAAAGTTTGACCTTGAGTTACCCTTTTTTTTGGTGAGGCGGGGGAAATCCTTTATGGATACCTACGGGCCTGGGGAGAGAGCCGTGGGTTATGTGGGAGTCCCTCAGAGAAAGTAAATATCCCTGGGTATACCCACTATAACCCCCGCCGGTGACCTTTCTTGGCCCAAATAAGGGAGTTGCAGGTTATTACCATAAGCATTCATCTACTTGCCCTTGGGCATGGCCATGATTTGGCCCCTGTCTTGGGGAGGGAGTTGTGACTTTTCTTGCTTCCCATGTAGCCTGCCATAAATTCGGGGAAGGTCGGGTCACCGCGAGACTTTCCCCGCCCTCCCGGGTGTTGATATAGGTGCTGATGCCAGTCAGGAGCCCCCGCTCTTGACCGACCCCTCGCTGGGGGAAAGAAAATATTACTCCCCCCCAGCCATCTATATATGGTGGGAGAGAGAACAACGAGTTCCCTCTTCCATGTGGGATCCCCCCTATTTTTATTTGGACTGGCGTTTTGCCAGCCTTCGGAGGGCCCCCATTATCGTTAGGCCCTTAGATGGGCAAGGCGGCGAGAATTCTCCTAATCCTCCTCATGATTGGAGGAGGATCCCCGCCGCCGCCGTCATTATTTCCTCTCTGGGAGGGGGAGGGAAGAGGCACTACCTCCACCTCCCCTCTTCTAATCCGTTCCGCCTTCTCCTTTTGCGACATAACTGATTCGCAGAAGGAGGAGACGGCCCTCCATTTCTCCTCTCCTCCCAGCATTAATTCCACCAGCCACTTCGGTCATGACCCGGCGCTTCTTTGTCCATGCATTGCACTCAACTAGAATGTGATGCGCAGAGTCCCGACCGGCCGCGTAGTGGTGGCACCTGGTCGTGCGCTCCCTGCCTATCCTGTGCAGGTACTCACCAAAGCAACCATGCCCGGTGAGCACCTGCGTCAGGTGGAACGTAAGTCCGTGCCCTCTCCTGCTTGCCCACTTGGGCAAGCAGGGCTGGATGGCGTGGATGGCCCGCCTGGGCGTCCCGGATGGAGGCCTGCCAGGCCTCCAGGACACCCTGACGAGCTTACCCTCTGATTTTTGCCACGGCCCCTGGTGTTAAGCGGGCCCTCCCCAAACCTTCTGGGTTTCTCGTACGCCTTTATACCTCGGCGTACGAGTCTGCCAGGAGCTCTAACGGAGGAAGGCCCGCGAGGGCCGTGGCACGCACGATGTCGTGCAGTAGGCCTGGATAATGCGGACTGCGATAATGCTGCAGACTGCGAAATCTCGTCTTGATTTGCCGACTGACCCCCGCGGCTCCAGATCATACTGGTGCCTCATATAGGGATACCGACATTCGCGTATAGCCTCCTGACTTTGGAGGCTGGACCACCGACCCCTCCGTTGTGCGCCACCTTGCCGTGGTGGAGGGGCTCCCCTGGGAGAAATCCCAGGGGTCTAAGAGCGCACACATGGAAGAAACAACCATGTTAAAAAACCCGGGCAGGTCGGGCTCGTGAGGGGGGTTATCCCAACCGACCTAGGAGTGAAGTCTCCGATATAACCTCCCGTGGAAGACAATTACGTTAAAAAATCACAATTTTATGGATGATGAGTAAATATAATAAGAGTAACTTACCACCCTAGGGGATTCGGACCCCCAGGGGTCGGCGTGGGGGGAGTAGTGTCCCGGCTCCCCCCACGTCGTCATCAGACGACGGGCGGTGCGGGGCGTGCCATGCAGGCGCCCCGCACTATAGGGCTACTGCAGTAGGAGGCGATGTTGGTGGGGCTCTCTGGCCTTTGGTCCAGAGAGCCTTGGTGGGGCTTCTCCGCCTCTTAGAGGTGGAGGAGCGGAGGGAGTGTGTTAGGTGCTCTGGGGGACCTGTTCCCCCGAGCAGTACGAGAGGCGTAGGTTCCCGGGTTTCCGGGACCTACGCCTCGGTTGTGAAGAGGGGAGGGAAGTCTGGATCCTCAAGGACGGTGGGGACCCAGACCCCTCCGAAGGTTAGTGCCTCCCCCAGGTGCTTCAGGTGCCTGGAGCGGGGGCACATAAGAAGGTGGTGTCCCTCTGCCACCGACCGGGGCAAGTGCTGCCTCAGGTGCGGGATGGAGGGGCACCATGTTGGGGCGTGTGCGGCTAGGGCCGCACACTGCCCCAAATGTCAAGAGGAGGGGCTACCCGCCAACCACAGGATTGGTGGGGGCGGGTGCCCCGTGGTTCCCCCCCCGTAAGGGGGGTCGTAGGAGAAGGAGGATTGGAGGGGGAGGCGGCGTTCCTCCTCCTCAGGAGGAGCCAACGGAAGTGGCTGAGGATTCCCCCCGAAAGGGGGGCCGGTTTGGTGCAGCTGGGGGAGTCACTGTGGAGTCCCCCATGGTAGAGGTGATGAAGGGGGAGAGTTCTGCCTCCCCCCTTCTATCGAGGGGAAGGAGTCGGCTGATGTGTAGCCACTCCATAAATCTCCCCCGAGGTCGCGCAGATTCCCCTGGCAGTGGGGAGTCTTCGAATTTGGGAGAAGGAGAAAGAATCCCCCGGATGCGGGGGCGGAGTTCTCCTTCGTGAAGGCGGTTTTGGGGCCAGAGGGGGGAGTGATAAGAGTTTACCCTTCTTTCTCCCCCGTTGTTAGGCTCCGGGTGCGAAGGCCCTCCGAGAGACCCCCGAGGAGAGGAGTTAAATTCTTCCCTAAGAAGAAGTACAGGAGGGAGTGGGTGCCAGCCCTTCCCGCCGAATTCCTTTCCGGTATTTTTCCGGGGGAATCGGCGGGGAAGGTTTTGGCTGGAGCTCTAGTCCCGGACCTCGGTATTGAGGTCCCGGACTGCGCAAAAAGGTCCCGGAGTTCGACGAGGAACCTTTTTTCTTTTTTTTTGTCGAGGGGGAAATCTTTTATGGATACCCGAGGGGTTCGGGGGAACCCCTCGGGTTATGTGGGACTCACCGTATTTAGCCGGCATACCCACTAAAACCCCCCCGGGTCAAACGAACTTAGCCCTTAGTGAGAGGGGGAGAGGAATCGCCTAAAGGCATGCTTCTCTCCCCCTCTCGGGCTGGCCTGCACGGATGAAGTCCGTGCAGGCCTCTACCCGTAATTTGGAGGAGGAGCCGTGACCAGCGGCTCCTCCTCCACCACGCTGGGGGGGATCGGCGCGACCGAGAGCCCCCGCTCTCGGCCGGCCGATAGTGCTCCCCCCCAATCCCCCCCAGATGTTAAGAGGGGGGGGCACACCAACTGTTATTGGGGGAGGGGGCTAAGGATGACCGGGGGTTCCCGCCCCCCGCCGCCCCCTCCCCTTTTTTCCGTTTTTTCTTTTTCTTCTTCTTCCCCCTCAACCCCCCCACTATCTTTGGGGGAGCGTCAGAAGAAGAAGGAGCCCTGAGAACTTCAGGGAAAGAAGAGGAGGAGGAAATCCCCCCCAGCCCCACCCCCCCAGTCAAACCCGGGGGGGGGCGATATCATCGCCGGGTCGAGAGGAAGGAAAAATCTCCTCCATTAAAACCACCTTCACAAGGGGAATTCTGGGGGAAACCCGAAGGTTCCCCAGAGTATCAGTCTTACCCCCCATGGATAACCTCCTTCTCTTGGGCCGGGACCAGGTGGATTCACCAGCCAGCCTGGGTAGGCTGACTGTGGGGAGGAGACGGGACAACTTAATGTCTTCTATCTCCCCCCGCCAGATCCACCCATCCCCCAAGAGAAGGAGAACTTTACCTCCTGACAAGGGGAGGAGGATTCTCTTTCCCCCCTTCCACCAAATAGAAATACACCCTCCAAAGGAGGGCGCACATCCTCCACCGAAGGAGGTGTTATTGAGGGCCCACCATTCGCGGACCCTTCAAACCCCTCCAGAGGCTTCCCGACGTTCGGGAGGGCCTCGTCAGACACCCTGGGAGGGGAGGTAACCCCCCCTACCTTATTCATCCTCCTCCTGTTTTTCCCCTTCTTCCGAGGGGGAACAACTGGACAGGTGGGCCCACCAATCCGGTGGGACGCCACCTGTCCAGCCTCCGAACACCGCGGACAGTGCGCGGATTTCGCCGCCACCTGATGCCCCTCGACACCGCACCGGAGACATAAAGTGCTCCGGTCGGTGACCGAGGGGCAAAACCTCCGGGTGTGCCCCCGCGCCAGGCACCTGAAGCACCTGGCGGAGGACACACCCACAGCCGAGGGGGTCTGGGTGTCCACCGACCGCGTGGGATACCCAGATCTCCCTCCCCTCTTCACGACCGAGGCATAAGACACCTCGGCCGTTTTCCCCTGCTCCTCCCCCAAAAAGTGGAGGAGCTCCTCAATCGTCCTAAGTACAGCCCTTAACAGGGCTGTACCCGCGGTAGCCCAATGGTGCGGGGCGCCCGCGTTGCACGCCCCGCACCGCCCGTCGTCCGATGACGACGCAGGGGGGGCCGGGACTGTACCCCCTCTGCGCCGACCCCTGGGCACCCGAGATCCATGGGGTGGTAACTTTATACTTTGCCTCGACATGTCATCTATTAAAATGTAATTTTTTAACGTGGTTGTCTTCCACGGGACGTGGTTGTCTTCCACGGGGGGATTTCGGAACCTACATTCTTAAAGTCGGGGCGGAACCACGGCACGGGCTGTGCCGTTGATCCGCCCCTGGAAATTTCTTTGGTGGCCAACCGGTTCTACGTCGAGGGGCTGGAGGAAGGGGAGGATTTCTCTTCCTCGTGTGTTACCCCTCGACGTGGGGCCGGTGGGGGCAGTAAGAAAAAGTAAGGGCGGCTGGTGGCGGGGGCCCCCAGCCGTCCTTAGCCCCATAACACCCGGGGGCGGCCCCCCCTCCTAACAACTGGGGGGGCGGGGAAAGGTCGAGGTGACCCGGCCTTCCCCAGTGTAGTATATTTGGGAGAGGGAGTGTTCTGTCACTCCCTCCCCCCAGGATTGAGGCCACCAGCTAAATGGCGGCCACGCCAGAGGGGGAGCTGGAAGAATACCACTGGTGATGCCCAGCTCCCCCTCGCCAAGGCTAAGGATGGTCACCCTCAGGGGTTTTAGTGGGTATGCCGGAAGGGAACTTCTTTCCCCTCCGGAGACTCCCCCGGGTCCCCAGGGTATTTATAAAAAGTTTCCCCTGAGTTATCAAAAAAAAAAAAAAAGGCTGGACCACCGACGTTGGGCAGGAGATGGCCTAGCGCGACCGCCATCCTGTCCGCTCTGGGGATTGTTTGAGCAAAATGTTCCTCGAACCCCCAGAGCCTATCCAGGGTAAGGCCCAGATATTTCATGTGGGGCCCCACCCAGACACGGACTTCCCCCACCCAGATTTGGGTGGAGGGAGGTTGCTTCTTCTCCTTGCTGTAAAAGAAGACAGCTTCTGTCTTTTGAGGGGCAACCTCTAGCTCTATGGCTCTAATGGAGCGCACGACCGCGCGAACGGCTGCATTAGCGCCGTCACGCGCATCCCGCCAATTTCTTCCCCTGGACAGAACGAGCGTGTCGTCTGCGTGACACAGCAGACGACTGTCTAGGAAAAGAGTCGTACGGAGCACCATGTCGTACGCGAGGTTCCATAATAGGGGTCCTAACACGGACCCCTGCGGAATCCCGCAGTACACGGGCCTACAGGCTGCCAGCTCTAGTTGATTAACATACTGGAGCTGCCTGTCGCGGAAATAATCTGCCACTATCTCTTTGAGGTAAAGGGGGAAGCCATGATAATCCATAGCTTCCCCACCCATTCCCAAAAAAGGGTGTTAAAGGCGTTGACGATGTCTAACAACACCGCCAACGCCACGTCCCCTTCCCCCGTAATTCGGTCCGAGAAAGCCTCCAGACGCATAATGGCGTCTACCGTCAAACGGCCCTCGCGGAATCCGAACTGGTCCTCGCTGAGTTGAAAACCGTTCCGCGACAGGTGCTGGACGAGGCAGCCGGCAATGATTCTTTCAAAGAACTTACCTGCCTCGTCCAGCAAGCATATCGGTCTTTTTTTTGTTCACGAAGAGGAAACTTTTTATAGGTACCCTAGGGACTCTGGGGAGTACCCTAGGGTTATGTGGGACTCTCCCGGGGGACAAATCCCCCGGGCCTACCCACTAAAACCTCTCCGGGGTGCCTTTCCTTGGCCCATAGTGAGGGGGAGCAGGGTATCACCGATCGGCATTTGTCCTGCTCCCCCTCGGGCATGGCCGCTAACGGCCCCTGCAGGGGGAGAGGGCAAAGACCCCTACCTCCCCACTGCCTCTATGGCAGAGCCATAATGGGGAAGGTCCGGCACCCCGGAACCTTCCCCGCCCCCGATGTTAGTGGGGGCTGGAGCCGGTCAGGAGCCCCAGCTCCTGACCGACCCCCACTGGGGGGAATAAATTTCCCCCCCAAACTAATTAATAGGGGCGACGAGGGGAGGGGACAGAACCCTCCCCCGTAGGGCCCCCCCCAGGCCGGAGAGAAGATCTCCAGCCCTTAAGGAGGGGGACCACTACTGTCACCTCTTTTTCTTTTTATTACGAACCCCCCCGGTCTTAGGGGGGGTTATTGGGGAGGGAAGTTGGGACAGGGGCGGGGGGAAAAACTTCGAAAAAGCCTCATTCACCGCCCCCGCTACCAATTCCCTCCACTCCTCCTCGCGGTTAGTCAGCCTGTTAAGGCTAACTGTGGGGTGGAGACGGGTTAGTTTGGGATCCTCCTCCGGATCCCCCGCCTCCACCCCAGTTTCCTCCAATTCCACAGGAAGGGTCGAAACCTCTTCCCTAGTGGGGGCAGCGATTTCAAGGGACCCTCCACGCGAGGATCCCTTTCCCACCTCTAACTCTTCTATAACAGGAAGGGGAGGTGAAAACATCTCCCTCCCATTCTCGTCCTCCCTTCCCACCTCAATCATAGGAAGGTTTGCAGCCTCCTCAAGTGGGGCCACCTCTTCCTCTTCGCTCAGAGGGAGAGGGAAATTCAACCCCCCCCGACGCCTGCCACCGAGCCGGCAGGGGACGCACCCCCCGCCGACTCGGTGGCAACCTCCACTTCCATGGCCTCCCCTACGGGAGAGTCCGTCCCAGTGGGCGGATCCCCCCGCAGTGGAGAATCCACCTCCATGACCTCCACTTGGGGAGGAGACACCCCGACCAGCGGGGGCGCCTCCCCAGGTGCCTCAGGAGGGGGTATGACCCCCCTCCCTTAGACCTTCTTCTCCTCTTTCCTTCCCCATTGGGAGGAACCACCGGGCATCCGCCCCCACCAATCCGGTGGGAGGCGGAAAACCCCTCCTCGTAACACTTGGGGCAGTGTGCGGCCCTAGCCGCACACGTCCCAACGTGATGTCCTTCCACCCCGCACCGGAGGCAACAATTGCCCCGGTCGATGGTGGAAGGACACCACCGTCTTATGTCCCCTCCCCAGGCACTTAAAGCACCTGGGGGAGACACTAATCTCCAGGGGGGTCTGGGTCCCGACCGTCCTTGAGGACTCAGACTTCCCCTCCTTACGACCGAAGCGTAGATGCCGGAAACCCGAGAACCTACGCTTCCCGTGTTACTCGGAGGGGCGAGCCCCCCCGAGCACCCACAACTAGCCCTCCGCTCCTCCTCCTCGAATAGGCGGAGGAGCCCAACTAGAGCTCTCCGGACCAGGGTCCAGAGAGCCCCACCATCCCCCGCAGTAGCCAAATAGTACGGGGCGCCTGCGTTGCACGCCCCGCACCGCCCGTCGTCGGATGACGACATAGGGGGGGCCGGGACACTACTTCCTCTACGCCGGCCTCTGGGGCTCCGAGACCCCTGAGGCGGTACGATACATTTATTTTTAGTCATACTTCCATAAAAATGTAATTTTTTACGTGGTTGTCTTCCACGGGTTATTTCGGAGCCCCCCACTCCTAGGTCGGCTGAGATAACCCTCCTCACGAGTCCGACCTACCCGGGTTTTTTAACATGGTTTTCCTTCCATGTGTACGCTCTTAGACCCCGGGAGAGTTTTTCGGGGAGCCCCTTCACCACGGCAAGGTGGCGTACAACGGAGGGGAAGCATATCGGCCTGTAGGTCGAGGGTTGCTCCGCCGGTTTCCCCTCCTTGTGGAGAAGGACCAACTTGGCCCGTCCTGAGACATGTGTCGAATAGACGTCTTAGACGGGCACCCACTTCGCCTAGGGCCAGGGCCCAGACTCGACCAGGAATCCCATCCGGGCCGGGAGCCTTACCTTTGGCTCCTAGCCTCTTAGCTGCCATCGAGAACTCCCTGTCTGAGACCCCGAGCTCCAGATCCCAGGGGGAAGGTTTCCCCTTTGGAAGGAGGCAAACCACCCTCCGGGGGAAGAGAGTCTCCACCACCTGGCCCAGAAACTCAGGATCGAGAGTCTCGGTGACCGGGGGCGCCGCAGGCCTCAGCCTGTTGAGTACAATTTTGTACGGGCGCCCCCATGGGTCCCGGTCGAGTTCCCCCAAGAGCTCTTCCCAGGCCCTGGCCTTAGCCACGCTGACGGCCAAACGGAACGCGCACCGCGCGGCATGGTACGCGTCCCGGGTCGCAGCGGCTCTCTTATTATCCTGGCCACCCGCCGGGCACGGAGGAGATTGCGGCGCGCCTTGGTGGACTGGCGCCTCAGCTCCGCGATCTCCTCGTTTCGCCAATAAGCCTCTCGACGGGGGGCGGACTTGGATCGAGGCATGGCCGCATCGCAAATGCGAGCGGCCATCTCCCCGATCGCTACTGCTTCCGACTCCGCATCAACCTGGTCCGTGGTAACATCGGACCAGGTCTCCGCGGCAGCCGAGGCTAGAAATCTGTCCCAGTCGAGCCAAGACAGTACCCACCTGCAGGGGGGTTTAGCGCCCCCCCTCCGGCGGCGGAGAAGCACCTCTTGAGGGATGGCCGTAAGGACCACCTCGATCAGGAGGTGGTCCGAGAGCGTCTCTCGCTCAGCCACCCCCCATGACTGCACTAAGCGTGTCGCCCCCGGGGTCGCCCAAGTCAAGTCGACAATGGACTCCCCCCAGAGATGGACGCAGGTGCTTCTGGACCCCAGCAACGAGAGGCTCAGCTCCGCCGCCCAGTTCAGCAGGATTTTGCCCCTTGTGTTGGTGAGCCGGGAACCCCAGGCCGTAGCCCAGGCGTTAAAGTCCCCGGCCATCAACACGGGGTGATGGAAGCACCGGCGAATGTCAACCCCCAACTCCCTTAGTTGTTCTTTGAATTGGGGGCGAGTTCTGCTGGGGGGAGCGTACACCTCCACCACATATAAGGCACCCCACCGCGCTATAACATACCCCTGCCCCACCGCCATTTGTGAGATAGGAGGGGGAGCGCGGGGACTACCTCCTTACGATGGCGGCGGAGCCGTCCGCAGCCACGATCCAATTGGGATTTGAATTGGGCACGCGTTACGGCTCCGCGATCACTCCTAAGCCTGCGTCACGCCCGGCCAGGTCCTGCAGAAAAAGATCCTGGGCCTGCCGGGCGTAATTTAGATTGGCTTGGAGGAGCCGTGTGAACATGAATAGGAATTACATATCCATCGGCTCCGCCGGCTTCCACCACGTCCATGGCTGCCGGGGCAGCCACGATTACTTTAATGGCTGCCTCTGCAGCCAGGGTCTCTATTTTCTTAATAGTTGGGAGAGCCCTCTCCCTCGCAGCCCGCTGAGGAAGGGGCTCTTTCACTTTGCCTCTTAAAAGGGGGAGGAGGGCGGGCGCCGAAACCGCCCCAACCCCTTTCTTACTTTTTCCTTTGGGGGGCTTGCAGGATGAGCCCCCCATTCGGTGTCCGTCCGGTTTCCCCGCGACTTTACACACCGCGCAGGAAACCGGCACGGTACACGTTCTTGCCAAGTGCCCCACGGCCCCGCAGCGATAACAGCAATCACTGCGATCCGCACATTGGGGCCCTCACGTGGCCTCCCTCCAAACATCAGAAGCATTGGAGGGGGCGCTGATCGAGGAGGTCAACTCCAACCGACACCAGCTGCAGCTAGAGTCGACCTCCTTATACCACCCTGTTTGCCGCCTCCAAAGGGCATCGGACCAGGACGGTGCCCATTCCCCTTGGAAGCGAGGAGGGTCTTATTTCCCCTCCGTTGTGCGCCACCTTGCCGTGGTGGAGGGGCTCCCCTGGGAGAAATCCCAGGGGTCTAAGAGCGCACACATGGAAGGAAAACCATGTCAAAAAACCCGGGCAGGTCGGGCTCGTGAGGAGGGTTATCCCAGCCGGTCTAGGAGTGGAGTCTCTGAATTAATCTCCCGTGGAAGACAACCACGTTAAAAAATTACATTTTTATGGAAGTAGTATGAAAAATAAAGGAAGTTTTGCACCGCCTCAGGGGAGTCGGACCCCCAGAGGCCGGCGTGGGGGGGGGGTGGCCTTCCCCACATCGTCATCGTGCGACAAACCGGGCAGGGGGTGCGACGTAGGCCCCCTGCCCAGGAATGCGCCTGCGGGTGCCGGGCTGGAGGGTGCCAGGGTCCTCCTTTTTGAGAGGGCCGTTTTGGAGGGGCTTCTCCACTTGTTGGGGGAGCGGAGTTCCACCACAGGGGTGTATGCTCCATCATACGCCTCTGTGGTGAAGGGAAGAGGAAGGTCTGGGTGTCCCACACGGACGGTGGGCATCCAGACCTCCCCGGAGGTCTTAGTGCCCCCCCCAGGTGCTTTAGGTGCCTGGGGCGGGGGCACGTTAGGAGATGGTGTCCCTCCACCGCCGACCGAGGCAATTGTTGCCTCAGGTGCGGGGTGGAGTGACACCACGTTGGGGCGTGTGCGGCTCCGGCCGCACACTGCCCCAAGTGTGAGGCGGATGGGCTTCCCGCCTCCCACCGCATAGGTGGGGGCGGATGCCCAGTAGTCCCTCCCCGGAGTGGGGGAGGGAGGAGGAGGAGGAGGAGGGCCAGGAAAGGGGCCATAATTCCCTCAGGGGAACCTGAGGGGGTAATCCCAAGTTCTGGGACCCCCCCAGGTCGGTTTCCCCTCCTGGCGAGCCCATGGAAGTCGCCACCGAATCAAGCGGTTCACCCGCCGAGACGGTGGTGGCCTCCATGAGGCCTGTTATTGCGGGGCCCCCTTCTGGAGTCCCGATGGAGACGGATGGGGGAGAGGGGGAGGAACCCTCTCCCCCCTGGAGGTTGGTGGGGAGGAGGGGGAGAGATCCCTCCTTCCCCCGTGGAGGCGAGTGGGAGAGAGGAGGGGGACGCTAAACTCTCCCTCCTCCTCCCTACTGTTAGCCTGCCCCGGCTAACGGAGCAGCAGGTGGAGGCGGCGTCCTTGGACGTTGCCGCCTCTCCTTTGGCCAAAAAGGCCAAAGGAAATTCAAAGAGGAAAAAGGGGGGAGTCAAAGCTCCCCCCAAGGATGGGGACGATGGAGGGGGGATTGGTAGTTCCCCCCTCCGAAATGAAGGATGCACCGGCCTCTCTTGGGCCGTCTTGTGGGGGGGTGGGGGGTGTAACCGGGCCGGCTGCCTTTGCACTACTCCACCGTCCCCTCTCCGGGGAGGGCCGGCCCGGGATGGACCATTTTGGGTCCTCCCAGGAGAGACTTAAACATGTTCCTCCGAGTAACGAGGAACTGTTTGTGTTCATGGAAAGGTCGGTCCGTTTACTGGACCCTGGTGTCGCGGAGGGTCTCACCATGACCGGGGGGGACGAGGGGATACAACTCCTCGCTACCGTCCTCCCCCGCGGGTCAGTGAGTGTGGGGCTGATACAGGCAGTCGCCGAGGCTCTGGCGTTGGAGTTCCCCGCATGGGGGCTTCAGTGCTTTCAGGAGAAGGTGCCTCTGAGCCGCGGCTCAAAGGAAGTTGTAGTGGCAGGTACGGGGGGGGGGGTAGTAACCTCAGTAGCGTCCCCCCTGTTGTCTGCCTGGAAGCGAACCGTTTCTTCGCCGAGGGGTTGGAGGATGGGGAGGGTCCTCCCATTGACCTCCACCCCAAGGCGAAGAAGCGGGTAAAGGAGGGACGGCTGGGGGCGGGGGCCCCCAGTCGTCCCTAGCCCCATACCATCAGGGGGCGGCCCCCCTTCTAACATCTAGGGGGGCGGGGGAAGGTTCCTGGTGACCGGACCTTCCCCGGGTTTGATATTTAGTTAGGGGAGGGAGTGCACATTACTCCCTCCCCCGGGATAGAGGCCGCCTCACGGCCATGCCCGAGGGGGAGCAGGAAGAATGCTTCATGGCGATACCCTGCTCCCCCTCTTTATGGGCCAAGGAAGGTCACCCCCAGCGGTTTTAGTGGGTATGCCGGGAGGGAACTTCTTTCCCTCCCGGCGAGTCCCACATATCCCTGGAGACTCCCCCGGGTCTCCAGGGAATCTATAAAAGATTTCCGCTGGGTCAACAAAAAAAAAGGAGGGTCTTATCTCCCCACCCTGACGTCCGAGGGGGAGCAGCCGCCCTTAGCCGCCACAGCGGTCACGACTTCGTCCGCCGTGACCGATGGCTCGACGCCCCGGAGGCGCAAGTCCGTCATTTTTAGGGGGCGGGCAATTCTAACCCCTGGTTTGTTTGCAAACAGGTTGGTAAGCTTCTGCGCCAGCCTGTCTGCTTTTTCCTTCCTCTCCGGGCCGACCAATTCTAAGACTATAGCACCGGTCACGGCCCACCTGGACCGGATCCCGGAGAGGCCCAACTCCGCAAGAGGGATCTCTTTTTTTGCGAGGGACAAAAGTTCCCCGTAGCTCCCCTCATCAAAGATTATTACCACCGCGGCCGTGCCGGGTGGTTTCCTTTTTTTCTTCGCCTTTTTATCTCTTTCCAGCCCTTGGTGGGGGGAGTAGGAGAGGGTTTGGGCGACTTCGTCTGCTGGGGAGCGGAAACAGGAGCCTTCTTGCTCCTCTTCCTCCCCACAACTTGACTCCACGTCTCCTCGGGCCGCAAGGTACCTGAGGAGGCAGTCAGGCGGGAGGGGGAGGTTCCTTTCCCTTGGAAGAGGGGGGGGCCGAGGTCTAACCAGAGGCCGACGGTCCCCCACGTTTTACCACAGGAGGGGGGGTGGTTTGGCGGTGGCCTTCCGCACAGCGGCAGGACCACTTGATTGCCCCCCTTTCTTTTTTTCTTGCAAGGCTCTCCCCTTTTCACAGGGGCAGCCGGCAAGGCAGGGGCCTTTCCGTTAGAGGGAGCAGGCACCTGGCCCTCCGCAGGCCCAGATGGATGCGAGGCCAGAAAGGGGAACTTGCCCCGAATCTCCCTCATCACTGCCTCGGTGACATCAAGGCGACATCAAATGCCCTGACGATGGCATCAAGGCTGCCAACCTTGGCAGTCTCCGCAGTAACTATCTCCTCCTGGGCGAGTGGAAAATCCACCCGAAGGAGGCTGCCGGTATCCTCCGGCAGCCTCATGGGCGGCTGTCCCAGGAGGAAAGGACGGAGGGCAGGGAATCTTTCCCGCTCTTCATCGCCCACCGTCATCCTCCTTTTGGGTGACCGAAGAGGAGGGAAATCCTCCTCGGTCACCTTCATGGCTGCCTCCCCTTTTTTGATTTTGTGTGGGGGGAGTGAGGAGGGGAGGAGCGCTTCAGCTCCTCCAGTTCTTTCAGCTGCGCCACCTCTCTTTCTAGCCGGCGGTTGGCGGCCAGCAGGTCATCCGCCCTTGTGTTGAGGAGGGAGAGCGCCCTCCCTAGAACCCCCTGTCTGACTTGTTGGCCAAGGCGGCGATGCCCGCCTCAAAAGAGGAGGCCGCCGTTAGCAATACCACCTGGAGATCCCCTCTGCCGGTGGAGACGTCGGCCACCTTCCTGACGGCACTCACGTGGTTTTTCAGGGCCCCAGCAATTTCCCCCGCCGAGGCGGTCTTGAAATTTTGGGCCTCTTCCCTCCTAACTGCCTGCCATTTCCGAAATTTGGTGGTGGTTTCGTCCACCAGGCAGTTAGGGTCCATAGCACGGAGGGCTACCCTCTTGTACTCTTTCTCCCTCTTCTGTTGATCCCTCTCCCTGCGTCTCTGGGCAGTATATGTCCAGAGTGGGAGGGGTCCTTGGGAGGGCGCCCCCTCAAATCCTTCTTGATGTAGGAGAGATTGGCCTTTTCGTCTTCACTGGATGAGGTCTTATTTCTCTTATCGTCAACCCTTCTTCTCTTTCTCGCTCTTTTAGATGATGTCTTGCTCCTCTTGGAGCAAGGGGAACGGTCACGCAGAGGTGTGTCTACGCACATGTCAGAGATTTTCTCCACGGATGTAGAGAAGCCCTCTAGTCTCCGCAAGCATACCTGCGGATTTACCCCCTTTAATAACGACGATGCCTTAGAGGATTTAGGGCAGGACTTTTGGGGAAGAGGAAACTCCTCCCTTTTTTTGTCATCCGATGCCCCACCCCCTCTAAGCTTGAGAAGGGGGGCACTCATCCCAGGTGTCTGTTCCCATTAACCTGGGAAGTCAGACACGAAATATCTTAAGAGCCGAAGGCTCCAACGCAGACGCATATTTGCCCACGGCGCCTGCGGCGCACGCCATGGGTTGCCGTCGTATGATAACGACGAGAGGAGGATTGGGACAATGTCCCCCTCCCGCCGGGCCTTGGGTGTTCGGTCACCCTGGCCAGTAATGATCCGCTCCTTGTTACGTCCATTACTATATTTGTTAAATGGGTTGGTTTAATTTCGGAGTTTTCTTTTTCCTAGGGCGGTTGGTAAAGACTTCACGAGCTCGCCCTGCCCCGAGCCATAATTGGCTCCCTCCGCCGTTCCAGTCCCGACCTCGAAATATGTCCAAGTGGCCTGGAACGGCCCAGCCTGGTGGGCCCGGGAGTGCCGGGACACCACCGACCCGTCGCTCCACATCCATCCCGCGTACTACGGGACCACGTAGCCGTTTGGGAGAGGTGGAGCCTTCTCACTGTGGGACGCCGCTTCCGCCCATGCCAGGATGCGTCTCCCCCTGCCCATGTGACTGGACAGGGATTGGCCGCCCCCAGACACGAGCGGACCGGCACCCACATCTCCCTACTAGACTCCCCCACGCCCGGAGCACCGGACGAGAGGGAGCCCAGTTGTGCCGGGAACACCCGGCACCCCCGGCTGGGACGCCCCACGCGCCCGGAACACCGGACACGGGGGAAACCCAGGTAGTCGGGAACACCCGACAAAAAACCCTGTTGGCGCTCTTAGTCGGAGGAGACTCCTTCCCGTCAGGCCAGAGATGGTAACAATGTCATCCATCACTGCCCCGACGGATCAGCAGAGTCCCTCCTTAAGCCCCCTCACCACGACAAAGTGCCGCCAATTCGAGGGGAACCTTGAGCTACCCTGAAGGATGACCTTCAAGGTCACTTGAGTGTACCTGTACCAGCCCCAAACCCTTTGGTTCACGAAATATGCCCAAAAAGAGATTTTGACTATTACTTTCTCTTTCTAATACATATATTACTCATAAGGACCGTATTCTCATCTCACTCTAACACACAGTTAGTACATGCCACATATTATGGCCCGGTATTGTTTTTTCACTCGCACCCGTATATTATATATTAAACGCTTTTACTCTCTCTCGCTCGCACTCATATTAAGATTGTAACATAAAACATGAGACTAATTAATTAATAATTTTATTTAACTTATCAATGAATAATATTATTTAACTTAATCAATGAGAAGAGTAAAATTCACAGAGAAAATAATCTTAATTGCGTTCATTAAAATACGCAACCGTTCTCCTGTTATTACAATTTAATTCTAGCATTATTAAACGTTATAAAATAATTAGACGTATTAAGAACGTCAATGTTTATGCTTCAAACTTCTTCGTTTACATTATATTCATATTATTAAATTAACAAGTAGAAGCACGAGAATAATTTCAATAATCTAATAATTTAATAATATTTAACGAAGTTTTATTAAAGAAATAATTCAAATAATAAATCTTTTATTCTCTTGCTCTTGCAGAAATTTCCAGACAATGACGTCATGCAAAAACAATTAAAACCAATAAATAATAATTTTCACTAACAATTATAATCAAATAAAAGAGGAAATTTTTCTGAATAAATAATTCTAATGAAGTTCTTTAAAATAAAAAGCCGTTCAATTGTTATTGCATTCTAAAGTTAAAGCGTTATAAAACGATTTCACGCACAGAATATTAAGAGTATTATAAGACGTCGATGACGTAATAACGAAAGCACGAGAACAAATATTCAATAATTCTTATTATTTAAAATAATCAATAGATAAAGGAAATTCTACTAAAGAAATAATGTTAATAACATTTCTGGAAACAAACAACTGTTTTCTTGCTATCGAATTCTAAAGTTTAGCGTTATTAAATGTATTCGCACATATAATATTAATCGTCATATGCGTCGATGACGTAATGCAAAAAGCATGAGAACGAATAATCAATAATTTTTACTATTAGGTATAATCATTAAAAAGAGGATAAATTATTAGAGAAATAATTCTAATAACATTTCACAAAATACGTAGTCGTTCTCCTGCTATTGCATTTTAAAGCTAAGAGTTATAAAACAAATTCATATATAAAATATTATCCGTTTTATTAAACGAATGACGTAATGTAATCAGTACAAGAACGAGTAATTAACAATTTTAACTTTAAAGAATAATTATTGGAAAGAAGAGGAACAATCAAATAATTAATTCGAATAATGTATTTCAGAATATCCAGTCGTTCTTTTGCTATTGCAAATTAAACTAATTATTATTCAATATTTTTATATGGACATTCGTTCTTCAAACGTGCATATATGGTAATGTGTTATAAAACATCGACGATGCCCATATATGGTAATGCGAAACGTCGATAAAATCATACGCCGTCGATGATGTCATGCAAGAACACGGAAACTAAAAATAAGTCTTAATATTGTAAAATCTTTTACCGTTTCCTTGCTATTGCATAAAATATACTAGCGTTATAAAAGAATTATATGTAATATTTTAAGATGCGTTATAAAGCGTCAAGGTTATGAGTCACCGATGAGTCAAGAGGAGCGGCATTCCCTTTGTAATACGAACCATTTCAAACGTTTATCGCAGATAAAACAATTCTCTGACCAGTCTCCGCTTCAGTAACCCTTTGATGTACGATTCTTAGAACCGATTTCCGCTCCCCGCGGCCTACAAGCTTACAGTATATAAGGCGTGCAAATTCAGAGCGCAGTGTCAGTATTCTGCAGTTCATTGCCAGTTTTCATCAGTTTAAAAGGTAAGACTTCCGTGTAACACTTAGTCTCCAAGTTGTCTTTACCTTCAAGTGTATTCTCAGTTCAGTGAAGTAATAAGTGAAGTTCCGAGTTAAATCACATGAGTACTTATAAAAAGGAAAGAGTTTTCGAACGACACTTAATCACTATTATGTCTGGATCGGGGACGATCAGATCCCACCGGATGTCACCAGTTGTGACGTCCGGCAATCGGGGAGGTCGCGTCGCCTCTTCCCGAACGAATCGCGAGGGTGGCGCATTACCGGTCGTTGCGTCCGGCGGTGCGGCGAGTGGAGGGGGCGATGCACTCACACATCGGGTGTACAAAAAGATTAAAGCAGCTCACGCTGTTCCCGAGTTTTTCTGTGAAAAGTGGAGCACAAGAACGGCGGATCGTCGTGGCCGTGCGGTTAACCGGAAACGATCGGGCGCGTCAATGCGTTGGGTGCTCGGCGCGTGGCGGTGAACGAGAAGAATGAGGAAAAAGAATAAAAGAAAAATTGTAATTAGCTGGTTATTGTTTTATTTCTTTATTTTAGTCCAGCGTAATAACCTCGGGAATAATT
The DNA here is from genome assembly GCA_901521435.1 of Crematogaster levior. Lineage (NCBI taxonomy): Eukaryota > Metazoa > Arthropoda > Insecta > Hymenoptera > Formicidae > Crematogaster > Crematogaster levior. The sequence continues at coordinate 20,248 of CABEGB010001310.1, forward strand.
CTCTTTATTATTCGAATTTTCAGGGGTGGCAACGGTATCTCGATTTTTATGATTTTCGGCTTGCCGAGTGACCCTTGCGAAGGGTTGCGCGCTGAAGCGCTGAGTCCCAGCAAGGAATAGAGAGCGTGGTGTGCCCGCCTCAGCTGGTGGATCCTGCCGGAGCGGCGGGAGCGACCCATGATCTGTGATGTAGTGCCATATTAATTATATATTTTATTCCTGATATGATATGTCTCTTTCCACATATGCAAATTACTTACAAGGTGTTGATGCAGGAGCGGAGCGCCTTGGGAAAAGCGCACTGTAAGATGAACGCCCCGAAGGAAGCGCGCAGGAGTACGGAGAATTGTGAACGCTCAACTTTGTTGAAGCGCTCAACGAAGAGATCAAACGCCCCGGTTGAAACGCGTCGGTGGAGGTGCAGAACGCCCCGGTTGAGGCGCGCTGGGAGGAGTCTGAAGGGTAGAACGCCCCTTTCGAAGCGCGCTATCTAAGGGAGAGAGCAGGTAATTTGCTAGTGATAGTTTAATTACTGATTCAGAATGCTGGCACAATGCATACAAATGAGTGGCTCGTTTCGTTATTTGCAGAATGGTAAAAGCGGAGTACTTATGGTGTTCAAGGTGTGGTTTCTTCCAATTGAAGATCCTCGAGGATGGATGTGGTCGATGCACAGAGTGAATAAAGAGAAGAACGTGACGACAAAGTAATGAGAAGAAAACAACGAGAAGATTTATTTACGAAACTTATAAATTTCTGTAAACTAAAATTACTGATAACAATTATAATAGCGAACTGCTCTGATACTGGTAATTCTTGACTAATAATCTTTCTAATTAATAATGACTATAATAACGAACTGCTCTGATAATCTAATTAATAATCACTCTTGAACAATCTAATTAATAATCGCTCTTGAATGATTATAATAACGAACTGCCCTGATAATCTAATTGACAAATTAATCGTGAACAATAATAATCGTGTGCGGCTGAAGCGCCCATATATACCCGGAGAGAACGCTGTCCGGTTGTGTATTAATTCGACATTGTCTACATGGTGGGATTATGTTCGTTATTGTGAAAAAAAAATGCTAATATAAATATATAGATAGATTGGTCAACAATCAACTTGCTTCCGTGTTTTGAAATAATAATGTATATAAGATTTGAATAAATGAAAGTTTAACGGAAGGTACAACGGCTCGATTGATTGTCCACCTTACCTCAACTTAATTACTAACGCTTGGATTAATTAACCAATACATAAAGTCACTCCACGTATCGTTAACCATTATAGACTAACATGAAGCGGATATCAAACCAATAGTAATACTTGATTAACATGTGGAATCACCTTGTACATTATTAATGATACTTATTAAGAATACAATTTTTAAGTGTATTGATTAATTACTCTGGTTGAGATACGTATGTATATTTGCCTATATTATAGAGAAGTGAATATTCAATGAAGATAACATAGGTAGGTGTCTGAGATATATAGAAAGTGAATATTTGTAAAGAGTTAAACAGTAATTATTCAATAGAGATAACACGAATAGTAACCCTCAATTGCAATATGTAGATGTATGTAGAAGTATGGTTTTGCATTACCCAATAACGTATCATACAACAGCTAAAGCTTATAATACTTAATCAACATGCAAAGTTATTCCATGTATTATTAATAACACTACCATAAATCCAAGAATGAAATGGAGCAATCTTTGAGTATAATAATGAACAATTATTAACATTATAATACTATTTTAAGCCTAAGAATAAAGTGGAACAGTTTCTGAGTATAATAATAAATAATTAATGTATGGAATCACTTTAGTGCGCCAGATGCATACATAATAACGTATCATATAACAATCAGTAATTAATCAACGTGCAAAGTCATTCCATGTATCACTAATACATTAGTGCAAATCTAATAGTGAAGTAGAACAGTATCTGAGTGTAATAATAGATAACACAGGCCCACAAAAAAAAGTGGTCGGTTCTGGCATACAGACCAACATATTCTTATGTATTTTTCGACGCTGAATCTGAATCTGCAGTCAGAATATGGGGTCAAAGTGCAAATATTCGAGTAAAACGCAAAAAACCTCATTTTTCATGGTTTTTTCATGTTTCTTCGAAATTACCGTAAAAACGAAAAGCGATACGATAAATCTGATCAGAGATTCGGATTCAGCGTTAAAAAATGCATGAAAATGTGTATTTAGAAAATTTTTTTTCCAATTCATTAACTCTCGTAAAACTTTGAAAAGTATGAAACAGCTTTAAAAGCTGAAATTCAGTATTAATTTGATAAAATTTGATGAAATTCATTCAACAGGCCTACAAAAAAAGAAGTGGTCAGTGCTGGGATGCAGACCAATATATTCTTATCTGTTTTTCGACGCTGAATTCGAATCTGCAGTCAAAATGTGGGGTCAAAGGGCAAATTTTCGAGTAAAACGCACATGGCCATTCACGAAAAAATTCTCCGCACACTTGTGAGAAAATATTTTTCACATTGTTTGAATGGTTAATTTGTGGAGACTTGAAAATATTGTCTATGATACTAGGACAACAATCAGGTTTCACCAAGTTTCCATGCTATCTGTGCATGTTCGATAGTCGGGATAGAGTGAGCCACTACAACGTGAAAGTGTGGCCACCAAGGACTTCTCTCACTCCTGGTTCCAACAATGTCATCAAGAGACCTCTTGTAGATCCCGCCAAAATTCTTCTACCTCCTCTGCATATCAAATTGGGATTAATGAAACAATTTGTGAAAGCTCTTGATAAAGAAGGATCCTGCTTCAAATACTTAGAAAGCGTCTTCAAGAATATAACTTTAGTTAAATTGAAGGAAGGTATCTTTGATGGACCTCAAATCCGCAAGATGTTTAGAGACGAAGAGTTTGTCAAAACTATGAATGATACCGAGAAGGCAGCCTGGTTGAGCTTCAAAGATGTCGCAACGAAATTTTTAGGGAATAATAAGGACAAAAACTATAAGAATATCGTTGAGAATATGGTTAGAAACTTCAAAAACTTGGGTTGCCTGATGAATTTAAAACTTCACTTCCTTGATTCGTACATTGATGAATTTCCCCAAAACCTTGGAGATTTCAGTGAAGAGCAAGGTGAAAGATTTCATCAAGATATGAAGGAATTCGAACGTAGGTGGCAAGGAAACTGGAGCGTTAATATGATGGCAGACTATTGCTGGATGTTGAAGCGAGATGTTAAAGCTAATGAAAAAAAGCGACGTAGAAATCCATTGCACAGGTCGTTCGATGACAAACGCATGCGCAAGCGTAAACCAATTTAGTTCTTTCGTACTTTCCAAATTTTTATCCGGGGCCATAAATTAAAAAAAAATTCTCAAAATAAATATTTTTATCTTTTTTTTTATGTATAGAATCCAAATATGGAGTGAGATTCATCGATTCACTCTCCGCTTTCTCGCTAATTTCAAATAGCGATGAAAAAACCATTTTTTTTTTGGTTACCCAGGGGAAATCCTTTATGGATACCCGAGAGGCCCGGGGGGACCTCTACGGGTTATGTGGGACTCACCGGAGGGGAAAGAAGTTCCCCTCCGGCATACCCACTAAAACCCCTGGGGGTGACCGTCCTTGCCCATAGTGAGGGAGAGCCGGGTATCGCCAGAGGCATTCGTCCGGCTCCCCCTCGGGCGTGGCTTTTAACAGCCCCTATCCTGGGGGGGAGAGGACTCCCCCCAAAGTTAATCGCCGAACTCCGGGGAAGGTTGGGTCACCACAACCTTCCCCCGCCCCCCCAGATGTTAAGAGGGGGGCCGCCCCCGGGTGTTAGTGGGGCTAAAGGCGACTGGGGGCCCCCGCCCCCAGCCACCTTTACGTTTAAATTTTTGCCCCCCGCTTCTTTGTCTTTTTGGGGTGGAGATCTATAGGGGGAGGATCCTCCCCCTCCTTCCACCCCTCAACAAAGAAGCGGTTAGCTTCTGGTATATAGTTGGGAGGGGGCTCTTTTGTCCCACCTCCCAACTCCTCCACATCAGTCCACCGGCCGTAGCTCGGGGGGACCTCATCCAGATAAATACACGTAAGTTCCCAACTCGGGTTATCTTTAGCGACGGCCCGAGTTATCTCACGAATTTGCTGGGCGGTGCCTCTCCGACCGCGGGGAAGAACATCCGCGATAAAGTTAATACCTCTCCTCGACACCTTGAACGCGCTCAGACCCTCCGCGATCGAAGGGTCCCGCAACTTCACTACCCCCACCACGCTACTCCAGACCAGATGGCCCAGTTGGAAAGGATCGCTCGGGGATTCAGCCTCCGGGGGGATGGGGCGGAAGCAGAGGCGCAAAAACACGGCTCCGAACTCCAACCCCACCATATCCGGATACTCCTCCGGCTTTTTAACCACCAAAGTGGTGTTTGGGGGTGCGAAGTCCTGAGGGGACTTCGCCCCCGTCTCCTTATCGGTCAGCCTCGTGAGGCTGACCGAGGGGAGGAGGCGGGAGAGCTTGGCATCAGCGACACCCGCCTCCCCCCACCATCCGAAATAGGAGGGGAGTTTTTCTCCCGCTTCCTATTACTCCTGCGGGGGAGGGGAGCTTCCTCTCCTCCCCTTTTACCTCCAACCTCCTCCATGAGCTCCCCAGAAAGGGGAGCTTTGACCCCGTATTCTGACCACAGATTCGGATTCAGCGTCGAAAAATACATAAGAATATGTTGGTCTGTATGCCAGAACCGACCACTTTTTTTTTGTGGGCCTGTGTAATTAATGCAAGGAACCACTTGGCACACTGTATACATGTAAATTAGAATGTTGATTAATTATCTGTATCACTCAACAGTGTATTATCCAGTATATGGATATATGTGTATATGTATATATATATGTATATATATATATTTTTTTTTCATGTATATGCCTTTATGTATAATTGGAATAGTTAAGTGTTTGTTGAAATAATAATCACTTGATAACAATGTTGCGTTATCAAACGTTCATTGTAATATTTATATATGTACATATGTAGATGCATCTTACTCATTTATTGTACGCGGCTATCGTATACTATAATAAGAAACAATTAGTGATTACAACGGTAATTGAGTTGGTCGAAATAATATCTAGTTAGTGTGTTTGCTTACTATTTATATCGTTATTATATCTATCTCTGTTACCCTATCGTTATTGTTGCGTGTGATGCTAGGTGCAATGAAACACTATCCGCTCGCTAAACCTCTTCTCTATGCTGAAGAGGACCTGCTTTATTGTATTGCGCTCTTACAAGATGACTGACTAGTATACGCCATTACGTATCACACACAAAATGACGAGAGGGGGAGTCGTTGTCGTATTTTGGGCGCGCAACATCTATTCACTAAATACAAAACTAAGATCCTGGTCTTAACATGCCGGCCGCCTTGGAAGGCTTAGCCTTTCAAAACAAGTAACAAGTTTAAACTATTTGACATTTAATATAATAGCATATAAATCGGCAAAGAAAATAATAAAACTCTTATCTCTTAACCGTATTTGATGAGAAATAATCCTCATCCTTGATCACTGCAATTGCTTTTGTAAAACTAAAATAAACGCATGGTTTCCAATAAAATATAAATATAACAACATCGGAATGAATAATTGCATTCGTCTTAAACTATTACACAGTCTTATTCGGTTATAGTTCTCCTTCTTGTTAATCACCGGATGATGGAGGCAAGTGTCTTAGTAATTATTGCTCCATGGGAAGGAGGCTCAGTCTGTTGGTTGGTCGCTTGAAGTTTCCCTTTGCGGTTTTAATAGTTGTTGCTCGAACGACACCATCCTCGTCTGGGTGAGCAGCACTCCAGCACTCTGCCTAGAGGCCAGCACAATGGTGGTACATTGTCTTCTCGCATGAGCACCATATCGCCGGGAGTTAAGTTGATATCTTGGGTGCTCCATTTACTGCGTTGCTGCAGTTGATTGAGATAATCCTTGGACCATCTTTTCTATAGATGTTGACGCATTTGTTCGACTCGTTGCCATCTAGATAGCCTGTTTTCTTGAACCTCCAATAACGTAGGTTCCGGTATTCCGGTAAGTACATCTCCAATTAGAAAATGCCCAGGAGATAAATACATCAGGTCATTGGGATCATTGGATAGGACAGTGATAGGACGGGAGTTCAAAATAGCTTCGATTTGGATGGATAGAGTTTGCATTTCATCTGTCGTTAACAAGGCGGTTCCAACGACCCTTTTAATATGAGTTTTAAATGATCGCACGGCAGCTTCCCAGATACCGCCGGGAGCTCTGGGTGGTATAAAATGCCATTGAACACCTTGGCTGATTGAGTCGTTGATTATTCTGTGTTCTTCCTTGATGAACATGTCACGCAACTCTCTCTTCTCGATTTGCTCCTACAAAATTAGTTGCGTTATCGGAAAAAATGTGAGCTGACTTGCCTCTACGCCCGATAAAGCGTTTGAGTTCATGTATAAAACCTTCAGCAGACAAATCGAAAGTTATCTCGATGTGAACTGTCTTGGTCGCCCAGCATACAAAAATGGTCGCGTAAGATTTTATAGTCTTTGCATTGCGTCGTTTAGACTCGCGAAGTGAAAAAGGACCACAAAAATCAATGTCTACATTAAAGAATGCACGTGACGCCTGAGCTCTTGATCTCTTGGGAGATTGCCCATGATTGGTTGGACTGATGATGGGGCTGCATGAAAGCATTTAATGCACTTTCTTATAGTATGACGAACTACGTTTCGTCCATTCAATGGCCAAAAACGTTGACGTAAAGATGCTAGAGTTGTTTGCGCTCCAGCATGAAGCAACTTGGAATGCTCATGCTCTATCAGCAATTTTGTGAACAAATGTTTAGAAGGCAATACCATTTGATGTTTTGCTGAGTACGGCAGGTCAGCGTGTTGAAGTCTGCCACCAACTCGGATGATTCCCTGTTCATCCAAAAAGAGATTGAGTGACACAAGCTTGCTATTCTTCGGTAACTGCTGACGATTATTCAGATGTTTAATCTCATTTGCGAATGCAGATAACACTGGTCGACAAAATTCGGTCATAAAAAACTTCGGAGATGAATGTAGCTAATCTTTGTCATTTTTGGGTCGCTGAATCCGAATCCGATAATGAAAATTTTTGATTGGCTCTGGTTTCCAAGAAATATGGCGTCAAAGATGCAAAAAGCCTCGTTTTTGGCAATATTTCAGGAGGCATATCTTTTGACAGAGACTAGATAAAGGGTTCAATAATGGCTTAAAATAATGCTTATACCTTGCACTTTAAGATAAAAAATAGAAAATAATTAAATAAAAAAAAATCGCTTTAAATGGTCATTTGTTTGAACGCGTCTAAAACCAATGACCATTTAAAGCGATTTTTTTTTTATTTAATTATTTTCTATTTTTTATCTTAAAGTGCAAGGTATAAGCATTATTTTAAGCCATTATTGAACCCTTTATCTAGTCTCTGTCAAAAGATATGCCTCCTGAAATATTGCCAAAAACGAGGCTTTTTGCAACTTTGACGCCATATTTCTTGGAAACCAGAGCCAATCAAAAATTTTCATTATCGGATTCGGATTCAGCGACCCAAAATTGACAAAGATTAGCTACTTTCATCTCCGAAGTTTTTTATGACCGAATTTTGTCGACCAGTGTAATTGAACAATTTTGACTAATGATTGTGTGGCTGCATGAAATTCCGCGTTTGACAAGTTTCCCCTGAACTTGGTGTTGTTGGAGTGGCAATTGTTGATGAAACGCAGAATGTATCCATGCACTCGAATCAATTTATTGAATGTCGAATATCGGTTGAATATCCATGGTGATTCTGGTTCGACAATGACAGTCGCTGTCATCTTCTTTTGCTCTGGTATCTCCTGACGTCGAAGAGACGTCGAAATGCCATTCAGACGCATCTTGTAAGCTCCATGCGGGACCTTTCCACCATAAATCCGTCTTGAGCAATGTCACTGGGGACATACCTCTTGAAATGATGTCCGCAGGATTGCGTGAAGATTCTATGTAATACCAATTATTTGGATCTGAAATATCTTGAATAGCACTAACACGGTTAGCGACGAATGTACTCCATCTCCTAGGAGAAGATTTTATCCACGAAAGTGCTATGTTAGAATCTGACCAATAATATACTCGAGAACTATACGTGAGAACTGTATTTCAATGGATTCTTGAACCTTGTGCATTAGTTGAGCTAATAGCAATGCAGCGCATAGCTCCAAGCGTGGCAAAGACAAATTCTTCAAGGGAGATACCTTCGACTTTGCACACAATAGGTTTGCTTCGTAACAACCTTTTTTTTTGTTGTCGAGAGGGAAATCCTTTATGGATACCCGAGGGGTTCGGGGGAACCCCTCGGGTTATGTGGGACTCACCGTATTTAGCCGGCATACCCACTAAAACCCCCCCGGGTCAAATGAACCTGGCCCTTAGTGAGAGGGGGAGAGGAATCACCTAAAGGCATGCTTCTCTCCCCCTCTCGGGCTGGCCTGCACGGAAGAAGTCCGTGCAGGCCTCTTCTCGTAATTTGGAGGAGGAGCCGTGACCAGCGGCTCCTCCTCCACCACGCTGGGGGGGATCGGCGCGACCGAGAGCCCCCGCTCTCGGCCGGCCGGTAGTGCTCCCCCCAATCCCCCCCCCAGATGTTAGGAGGGGGGAATGACACAAGTGCCCCCCGATGTTGTGGGGGGCTAAAAGGGGTGACTGGGTGAGGCCCAGTCACCCCTTTACCTTATCTTTTTTCTTCTTCTTTTTTCGGGGGTGGAGGTCCACCGGGGAGGGAGGACTCCTCTCCCCCGCCTCCACCCCTATCAAGAAGAATCTATTTGCCTCGAGGCGGGCATCGGGGAGCACTTGTCCCCGACGCCCGCGTCGAGGCGACTTTAACAACCTTTGGGCGCCAATACTCGATCGGGACTGCCGTCACGTGGCAGCGGAGCTCCCAGCTTGGGTGCTCCACTGCCAGTTTCGTGACGGCATCCCTCACCACATCGGCGCCCTCTGGAAGGGCGATGGCATCAAAATTGATGCCATCGCTCCTTCCCCTGATTTTGCGGAGACCCTTGGCAACGCGAGGGTCTCCGCAATTAACTTTCTCCACCAGCAACTCCCACATTGCCGGGTGTTCTGGTGGGACAAGTCCAAGCTCCGTATTGTTGATGATGTCGTCCCAGGACCGGACAACTCTATAAGAGGGGCGGTGGAGGAGGGTGAAGGAGACTGGTCTCCCACCCCCAGCCCTCACCCCCCTCCCAGAAGCCGGCCCCGGGAGGACACCATCAACACTTCCCTTGAGGAGGGGAACAACGCCCCCCTCATCTGTCACCGCCTTGGGGGGAACCTGAGTTCCCCCCTTGGCCCCATCTCCTTTGGCCGTTTTAGTCACTGAGGCGGCGTCCTGAAGGGGCGCCGCCTCCGCCTTCTCATTGGCCCTTTTTGCCACAGGGGCGGCGTTCAAAAAAGCTGCCGCCCCAACCTCCTTTTCGGTCAGCCTAGTAAGGCTGACCGAGGGGAGGAGGAGGGAGAGCTTGGCATCGTCGCCATCCCCCTCCTCCTCCCCTTCTTCCACTACAACGGAGAGGGGGGGGACATCTCCCCCTCCCTCCCACCCACAGGAGAGGAAGAGAATTCTTCCTCCCTCCCCTCTTTCTCCGCCACCTCCATGGGCTCCCCGGAAGGGGAGCTCATGGAGGGTAAACACTCCACAGAGGTCGCCCCCAAGCTGGCATCTGAGCCAGCATCAGGGACGACCTCCATGGAGACGTCCTCTTGAGGAGGGGTCACCTTAACCGGGGGCTCCTCCCCAGATACAACCGGGGAGGGGGGTGAAGCCCCCCTCCCCTTCCTCCTACCTCCCCCGCGACGGGGAGGGACCACAGGGCACCCGCTCCCACCGATCCGGTGGCGAGCGGGTAGCCCCGCGTCTGCACACTGGGGGCAGTGTGCGGCCGGCGCCGCACACGCCCCCACATGGTGCCCCTCCGCGCCACACCGGAGGCAGCAACTGCCCCGGTTGGCAGCGGAGGGACACCAACGACGAATGTGCCCCCGCCCCAGGCATTTATAACACCTGGGGGGGGCACTTACCTCCGGGGAGGTCTGCGTCCCGACAGAACGGGACGCAGGCCTCCCCACACCTCGAACCGCCGAGGCGTAGGACGCCGGGCCTACGCCTCTCGAGCGACTCGGGGGGACAAAACCCCCCCGAGCAGGCACACCTCTTCCTCGCGCCACCAAATTCCTCCTCTAAAACGAGGAGGAACACATCCACAACCTTCCGGACCAAGGTCCGGAAGATACCATCACCCTCCGCAGTAGCAGAGTAGTGCGGGGGGCCTGCGTCGCACCCCCCGCACCGCCCGTCGTCCGATAACGACGTGGGGGGAGCCGGGACTCTACCCCCCCCCCCACGCCGGCCCCTGGGGCTCCGAGACCCCTGGGGCGGTACGTTCAACTCTTTATTAATCATCACTATCCATAAATTGTAATTTTTTAACGTGGTTGTCTTCCACGGGAGGTTATATCGGAGACTCCACTCCTAGGTCGGTTGGGATAACCCCCCTCACGAGCCCGATCTGCCCGGGTTTTTTAACATGGTTTTCCTTCCATGTGTGAGCTCTTAGACCCCTGTGATCTCTCCCAGGGGAGCCCCTCCACCACGGCAAGGTGGCCCACAACGGAGGGGTGCTTCGTAACAACCTTCTGACGGTTGACTTCGAACATATACGCAGGCCCGTATGCCTTTTCGCTGGCATCTGAGAAGTCACATAACTCCACGATTTCAGTATTATGAGGAATGACCTTTCGTGGTATCTGAAAATCATTCAAAACGTAAAGTTCCGATTCATATCGAGACCACTACGTTTGTACGTCACTGGGAACTGTCTCGTCCCAGTAGACCTTCAGCTGCCATAATCTTTGCATAAAGATTTTTGTCGTGATTACGATGGGTCCTAGAATTTCTAAAGGATCAAAAATGTAAGCAATAGTAGATAATATGCTTCTCTTTGAGGTTCTGAGCTGCTTAGTAACGGGACTGTTGAACTGAAAGACGTCTCGTTGCGAGTTCCATTGCAAACCGAGTGTAAGTAGATGTGCATCTTCATTGATGTTCAAGATACAATTTAAAGAGGATGTTGGAATTCCATCTAATATTGCTGGCTCATTCGATGCCCATTTGCGTAAAATAAATCCTGCCTTGCTCAGTATTGCATTTACTTCATTTTGTATTGTGATGAGGTCCTGAATTGAGTTCTCGCCTGTTATAAGATCGTCCACTTAAAAGTCGGATAGAATTCTTGCCGCTCCAACTGGCATGTTGCTCTGTTCCATTTTTGCAATTTCTTGCAGACATCGTATTGCAAGGAAAGAGGCCGATGCTGTACCATACGTGACGGTGTTCAATTCAAAGATCTTTACTTCTTCCTTGTTGTCGTTTCGCCATAGGATCCTTTGTAATTTCTGTTGTGATTCGTCGATCAAGATCTGTCGATACTGATCGATCTGATCGATTTTGGTCACATTCGCTGTGAGAACATATTGCCAAATGCGAAATTTGATCAGAATGGAAACGAGGTCTTGTTGCAGAGTCGGCCCAACCATCAGGATATCATTCAACGAGACTCCTGTATCGGTCTTACAGGAAGCGTCGAACACCACGCGGATTTTCGTTGTAGAGCTGGTGTCCTTAAAAATGGCATGATGAGGCATGTAATAGGCTGGACAGGTTTCCGTTTCTGATGTAACGAGATGCATGTGTTTGAGCTCCAAATATTCTTGCATGAAATGTGCGTATTCCTTCTTTATGTCTCTGGGTGTCGATCTAATTTGCGTTCCAAAGCGTGGAATCGTTTCAGAGCTATATCGTAAGAATTTCCCAAAGTCTGCAACTTATTTCCTTTGATTGGCAATTTTACCACAAATCTGCCTTGATCTGTTTGATAATGAGTTTCATTAAATTGCGCTTCACATTCTCGCTCTTCCGCAGTAAACACCGGTTTAGTCGAAACCTGCTCCGTCCGCCAGAATCTTTCAATAGCTTGCTCTAGACCGGTATGACTTACTGACAGACAACATTGTGTCACTTGCTGTGTTGTAGAGTTATTTGGATATTTGCCACCTATTATCCACCCGAAAAGTGTCTTTTGAAGCAAAGGATGCTCCAATGACTCCTTGATTTGTCCGATACTGAGTGTATTCCAAAACATCTCTGCTCCTAGTAAAATGTCTATGTTCATGGATAGTAGAATTCCGGATCAGCCAAAGATAAATTTTGCGGAATCCTGAAATTGTGTTTGTCGGCTGTGATGCTGGGCAAACGCTCCGTGATCTGTTTTACAACTAAGCAATTTATGATGCTCTTATACGCGTAATGTCTTGAGCTTATTTGCACTTGCACCATTTTTTGGACCTTGCTGCATACCTGATTAACTCCGACGATTGAGATGTTTACAGAATTTGTTGTGAGGCCCAGACGAAGCACTGAGTCTTCCGTGATAAAATTCGATTGTGACCCTGAATCCAGAAGCATACGACATATGTGCTTTTGTCTTTGATAATCTTTAGCGTGCACCAATGCTGTTGGTAAAAAGACTTGCGATGATAAGCTCGACATTGTAGTATGCGCAACGTTTGACGTGCATGAATTTGTTTGTTGGCTTGATGATTGAGATGACGGGGTTACCAGCACGGTTGGTGGCTCATCCTTTGGCATGTGCAGCAACGTATTGTGTCGTTTGCCACACGTTTTGCAACTGCTTGATTTGCAGGTCTTTGCGGTGTGCGATGAAACCTTCATGCAGTTCCAGCATAGATTGTTCTCTCTTATACATTTTAGACGATCCTCTGGAGAAAGTTTTAAGAATTGCTCGCATGCATATATTTGATGATCTCCTTTGCATTTGTGGCATGCCGCTATCCTGGAACTAACAAGTGACGAAACCTTCGTTTGACCGGTCCTAGTCTGTGAGTGTGAGGAGGCTTGAGCCTTTCTGTTGATTGCTTCAAGCATATGGCATCTGCGTTCCAAGAATTCTGTGAGACGCTGCAACGTGGGAGTTTCATCGTTGGTAATGCTGTTTTCCCATTCTTTGTTTGTGGTGTAATCCAATTTGCCAACTACGAGGTGGATGATAACATCATCCCACGATTCAGTAGGACGGCCGATCGCCTTTAACGCTCTCATGTGCTTCAAAACTCCATCCACTAAGCGACGAAGACCCATGCAACTTTCCTTGAGAATGGGCTGCAAATCGAACAAAGCCTTAATATGCTTCTGTATAATGAGACGCTTGTTGTCGTATCGTCGTTTCAGCATCTGCCATGCTTCTAGCTGTAGTTTTCTGAAGAAATCTCAAGGGCTTGGATTACTTCAGCGGCTTCTCTTTTGAGAGATGATTTTAAATAATGAAACTTCTGTATTTCATTAATCGATGTGTCACGATGAATAAGTGACTGAAAGGTATCATGGAATGGATACCATTCTTCGTAAATTCCTGAAAAGGATGGCAAATTGATTTTAGGGAGTCTCAAATTTCTAGCAACGGCTTGATTTCGATTTATCGGACCAACGAAATGGGCTTCGTTTTCCGAAACGTTGACTATACTGCGGGTCGTGATTAAATCTTGAAATTTGGCTATGACGTCATAGTACATCTCCTCAAAACCTGATCTCATATTTTCATGCGCTTCAAATTTCTCTTGTAATGCTTTGATTTCGGCTTGAATCTCGTCAAACTGTGACCATGCTGCTTCGATCTTTGTCTTGCGTGCCGATAATTCTGCTAATGACATATAGCGAACCGCGTCCGATGTGACTGTAGTGAGCGCCCTAGTGCATTGTGCCTTTATTTGGCCTCTACGAATATTTAATCTCTTTATCTTTTCTTCCCGACTCATTTTGACAGATATCGATAAAGAAGAAATGCAAATGCGAAAGGTAATATGGATGTAAGTAAAGGAAAGAATGGGCACTTCTAGAGACTTACCGATTGCAGTGCCTTCTTACCGTCTTGTTATCATGTATCAATGAAATTGCCTGTTTCCGTTATGGCGTGTCGTCACCTTTGTGTGCGATGGTTTTGTAGGCTAGAAAAATGCCGGCTTTCCGCCGCTTCCTTTACTCTGCTCTATCTTGCTGAGTGATCCGATGTACGCTCACGATGCCTGCTTGCTTTGTTTCGAACAAACTCACCTGTAGCGTATAGAACGCCCTTGCTGCCCTCACGTTAGTGAATATTCTTGAACTCGCAATGCGTGTCGCCAAAGACCGTTGTCTCACGTGCTTTCTTTTCCGAGATTGCCGGATCCGCTGATCCGGCTCGAAGGACCAATGATGTTGCGTGTGATGCTAGGTGCAATGAAACACCATCCGCTCGCTAAACCTCTTCCCTATGCTGAAGAGGACCTGCTTTATTGTATTGCTCTTACAAGATGACTGACTAGTATACGCCATTACGTATCACACACACACAAAATGACGAGAGGGGGAGTCGTTGTCGTATTTTGGGCGCGCGACATCTATTCACTAAATACAAAACTAAGATCCTGGTCTTAACAGTTATTATATCGTTAATTATATCTGTTATTACTAATAATTAATTATTAATGGTGTGTTCATTGGCGCATCGCTATCAGTGGCTCGCTGTGTTCGGGCGACGTCACGCGTACGTCAGAAGCGGACAGAACGGGTTGCGTGTCGACAGGCTTCAGTATCCAGTTACGAGCGGCGCGAACTCAAGATTGGAGGCGCCGTACGTGACATCACTCTTTGCCTGAGTGGACTTAGAAAATATTCAATTTCTGTGGGCAATACTTATAAATATTTCAATTTCTGTGGGAGATACTTAGAATAATTCAGCTCCCGTAACGTAACTTCAAATCAATCTCACTTATTACTTGCACTTATGAAATAACTGTCACATTGCAATACTTATAAATCTTTTATTTTCATCGTCGATACTTATAATATTCTATACCAACTTGCACTTATTATAACATTGATACTTATATGTCTTAACCTTATCATTATATCTTTGAAACGCTTTAACACTACGTCAGTTACTATTCATCTTCCAAGTTGCTGAGTATCATTCTCTCAATACTTTCTTAATTCGACGACACGTTTGGTATCCGCAGATATTTAACCTTTGTGTTTGGTTTAACGGTCGTCAAATTCCATCTTCAATTTTTATTTCTTTCTCTCCTTACAATTGAATCTTAACAACCGTCAATACCATCAATTCCCTTCACGATTTCTTTCTTTAACTTTAACTAACTACTTTTGTTTCTCGCATACTCCAACTTTCTTGCCAAGAGACTCTTTTATTACTTTCGTTTCTCACATATTCTATATTTCATGTTGAGAGACTCTTAAATAACTTTCGTTTCTCACACATTCTATACTCCGTGTCGAGAGACTCTTTAATTACTTTTGTTTCTCACATATTCTATATGTAACGAAGCGTTTTGTTAGCAAACGTGTCCTGTCACCCCCGGCATAAACAATCGTTTCCGTGCCGCACCAACCCGCCCGCCACCGACCTGCGGGTATAAATAACGCAGGATTTGCGTTATTAAGCATGTTCCTTCCGACCAGCGTGCTGAGCTGGTCTATCCACCGGGACATAGTCTCCGGATCCTACCCTGAGCGAGCAAATCCTCCAGGGTGCGAGCTGAGCATCGTCGAGAGTCGCGCGTTGAGCGACAACTACCCGCCTTCATACTAACAAGGGAACATTCTCAGGTGTATCACTCCGATTTGGTTGTAACTTTGCATATCGAAAGGTCACTATAAATGATGAAGATTGGCCTTTAAACTTGGTGCCATAAGTCATAACAAACAAAATGGCGGACCCAATATGGCGGAATATACGAAAATTAAAAAGTAATGGAAACCGCTCGAAACTTGTCACTCGGGGGTTTTCGGGGTCGCTGATTACGAATCTGGAGTCGGATTTTAAAAATTCAAAATGGCGGATCCATTCTGGCGGTCGAAAAAATTAAAAAATAATGGAATTCGCTCGAAACTTGTCAATCGGGAGTTTTCGGGGTCGCTGATTGCAAATCTTGAGTGAGATTTAAAAAATTGAAAATGGACATCGCTATGGACATCGTCAAAGTTTGTAATGCAACGATTTTAACTTATTTACTTATTTAAAATAATACAATTACTTCGCGTCAAGATTAATGTAGTTCGTTGAAAAGTGATATTAAAATAGTTCTTTTATATTAATACGTATGATTTTTCAACATTTCTTCCCCATTTATAAATTTCATTAATTCTAAATTTTTCAGCCGCCATATTGCATCCGACATTTTCAATTTTTTAAATCTCACTCAAGATTTGCAATCAGCGACCCCGAAAACTCCCGATTGACAAGTTTCGAGCGAATTCCATTATTTTTTAATTTTTTCGACCGCCAGAATGGATCCGCCATTTTGAATTTTTAAAATCCGACTCCAGATTCGTAATCAGCGACCCCGAAAACCCCCGAGTGACAAGTTTCGAGCGGTTTCCATTACTTTTTAATTTTCGTATATTCCGCCATATTGGGTCCGCCATTTTGTTTGTTATGACTTATGGCACCAAGTTTAAAGGCCAATCTTCATCATTTATAGTGACCTTTCGATATGCAAAGTTACAACCAAATCGGAGTGATACACCTGAGAATGTTCCCTTGTAAGCCAGCTACGAGCTGAATAGCTACCTCCGAAGACCACGTGCTGAGTGGCATACCGCAAGTTGAGCGGCAACTCCCGCCTCGTGATGAGAGGCCTCCACCTCTCCGAAACATCCCTCTAATTCACCATGCGAATTAATTCGTAACCGAGCCGCCAAAATACCGCGAAGCCCGCCGAATCCGCCCGATCTCCGCAAGCAGGCCCGCGCCACCGAAATATCGCGGAGCCCGCCGATCCGGCCCGATCTCCGTCCGCGAGATCGTACCGCCGAACTCCGGCGAACCGAGCCGAACGCGTACCGCCGCGTTAAGCCACATTCACGCGCACCCGCGCCAATAACGAAGTCTAAAGCCGGCAGTACCGGATATTGTACATATTATAGTTAAGTTAGTGTGTAAGTAATAGGATTAAATAAAACATAGTTTTAAGATAAGACAAACGCCTCGTTTCTCAACTTTCGATCCCGCCGCCCGAACACTGGATACCCGCGGCTATCCGCAGCACCAAAAGACCCACTGTTACATATATTTTATGTTGAGAGACTCTTAAATAACTTTCGTTTCTCACACTTCTATACTCCGTGTCGAGAGACTCTTTAACAACTTCCGCAACTACCTCTTATAACTTTGTTCTCACTCAATTTATTGCATTCATAATAATTTAATCAATTAAAATACTGCAATCCAGTACCTCCTAAGCGTGAGCGTGCAACATATCGCTATTAGTGATGTGAAGTCTTTAGATCCCCTCGGCCTTGCGTGTAGAGCTGAGAGACGGTAGTCCATCCATAGCATATCTTGCTTGCTGTCATGCTGAATTTCAGTAACTAAATAATTATTCATATTTAAATTCGATTACAACTTCGAAAGGAAGTTATTGTGAGAGACTCTTTCCCTCTAATTCCATCTTAATTCACACAAGATTATCCACTACCCATTATTATTTGTCAATTCTATTTCAATTTATTCCTCAAATAAAACAATTTATTATTTATTATTACTTCTTTTACTGTAACTGCATTCGATAATAGATTTACTTTTGGCAGCTTTTGACTTAGAATACGTACTGCTGTATACGCACGCTTTGACAGATATAAAGGAAAAAACCATACACTTTAATTTCGACGATGAACAATAAATAAAGAAACAATTTCAAGTTCTCTTGGATCTTTGTATAATTATAAGAATAAATTCATATATTTTATTATAATCGATTCCACATTCCTTTAATTCTAAGACCTTGTGCCAGAACGATAAAGGATAAGGATCTAGCTCTCGGCGTCCCAGGGTATAGCCGGCCCAGCAGGCTATACCCTTTTTTTTGTCGAGGAGAAAACCTTTTATTGGTACCCCAGAGACCCTGGGGGGTCCCTGGGGTTATGTGGGACTCACCCAGGGGGAAAACAAGTCCCCTTGGGCATACCCACTAAAACCTCCCCGGGATGCCATTCCTTAGCCCATAGTGAGGAGTGGATGGGCATCACCAGTGGTATTCATCCACCCACCCCTCGGACTGGTCATCTAAGACGACCTCCTCTTGGGGGGAGAGGATAACTTCTTCTCCCCCATGATCTGTCTTAATGGGGTAGGCCCGGCACTCCTAGGCCTCCCCCGTCCCTCCCGGATGTCGTTGGGGGGACCGTGGTGCCCCAGGGGCCCCAGCCCCTGGAGCAGCCACTCCCACCGGGAGGGAGGAAAGACAAGCTCTCCCTTCCGGCTAGCTTTACCTGAGGGGGGGAAGGGGTTTGGAAAACCCTCCCCCCCGGAGGGGACTCCCTATTTTTACTTGGAACACCCAATTTGGGTGCCCCTCAGGAATCCCCCCCGACCTTTCAGCTCCGCGCGTCCGATAACATCAGACGCGCGGTATCGAAGAATGTGAGGAGGCCCCTCAACTCACACGAGGCGGTCAAATAAATGACCGCCCCGGGGGGGGGCTCCTCTCTCCAGATGCGCATAAAAAGTTGCGCAGGACCTCAAGTCCAAGGTGGTGGCGGGGTCCCCCTGCACTGATCTAGTGCATCCTGCGAGGAATGCCCCAGGGGAGACCCCGCCTCCGCTAGTCGCGCATGTGCGCGAGGCGGCGACGGGGGATCCGCCTGATCCTCCTGAGCGATGAGGGAGGCGGACCCCCATCGCCGCCATCTCCTCCTTGGGAGGGGGAGGAAGGAAGCACTACCTCCACCTCCCCTCTCCTGATGCGTTCCGCTATCTCTTTCTGCGACATAACACTGCCGCAGAAGAAGATGAACGCTTTCCAACATGCCTCTCCCTCCAGGATCTTTGGGATAATCACCTGGAGGGAGAGGTCTGCGGTGCCAATCAACTCGGATAGGGCGCGGCGCTCCGTGTCCCAAGCAGGGTGTTCCCTCAATGTATGAAGCGCCGAGTCACTACCGGCCGCGCAGTGATGGCACCGCGTCGTGCGCTCCCGGCCAATGCGACGCAGGATCCGAAACACCCATGGTTCGTAAGTACCTGCGTCGCATGGAACGTAAGTCCGCGTCCGCACCTGTCTATCCAATCGGATAGACAGGGCCGGATGGCGTCGATGGTCCACCTGCCCGCCGAGGCGCTCCAGAGTGAGGCTTCCCACTCTTCCAGAGCGCCCTCACGGGCCTGCCTCCTGATTTCTGCGACGACCCTTGGAGCTTGACGGGCCCGCCGTTTCGCTCGAAAAACTTTCCAACCTCATCGAGCAGGCAAATCGGCCTGTAGGCCGATGGTGCATCCGCCGGCTTTCCCTCCTTGTGGAGAAGCACAAGCCTTGTTTGCTTCCACAAGGAGGGAAAAGTGCCCGTCCTGAGGCACGTGTCGAACAAATGCCTCAGGCGGGCACTCACCTCGCCAAGTACCAGGGCCCACACTCGACCAGGGACCCCGTCCGGGCCGGGGGCCTTACCTTTGGCCCCCAATTTCTTCGCGGTCCGGACGAACTCCTCTTCAGTGACCCCGAGCTCTGGATCCCAGGGAGGAGGCTCCCCCTTTGGAGGGAGATTAATCTCCCTCCGGGGAAATAAGGCCTCCACCACCTGTTCCAAGAACTCGGGGTCGAGGGTTCCGGTCATGGGGGGCTCTGCCGGACGTAAACGGTTTAAAACTAACCGGTACGGACGCCCCCAGGGGTCCTGGTCGAGCTCACGGATAAGGTCTTCCCAAGGCCCTTGGCCCCTGGCCTTGGCCGTGCAAATGGCTGCCCGCAGTGAGCTCCGCGCGGCAAGGAACTCACTGCGCGCCACTGCACGCTCTTCTCTGCCCGCCCCTCGCCGCCGGGCGCGGAGGAGATTGCGGCGCGCCAAATTAGCTTGGCGCCTCAAGTCTGCAATCTTCTCGGACCACCAGTAAGCGGCCCGACGGGGGGTGGGCTTACAACGGAACATGGCCGCGTCACAGAGACGTTGGGCCATGCCCCTTAGCTCCTCCGCTTCCGCATTGGCGTCCACCTGGCCGGCGGTGTTTGCCGACCAGGTTTCAGCCGCTGCGGAGGCCATGAGGCGATCGCTATCTAATTTAGCGATCGCCCATCGCTTCGGGGGTGCAGCGCCCCCCCTTTGGCGGCGAAGTATCACCTCTTGGGGAGTGGCCGCGACCACCATCTCGATCTAAACATGATCTGACAGCGTGTCGCGTCTTGCCACTCCCCAGTTACTGACTAAACGCGCCGCCCCCGGGGTAGCCCATGTCAAATCGAAAATAGACTCCCCCTGGGGGCGAACACAGGTGCTCTGGGCTCCCTGGTTTAAAAGTAGGAGGCCCAGTTCCGCCGCCCATCTAAGCAGGACCTCTCCCCTGGCGTTGGTGAACCGGGAACCCCACGCCCGAGACCAGGCGTTAAAGTCCCCGGCCACCAACACGGGGTAGGGGAGGCATCAGCGTATGCCATCCCCCAGACCCCTGAGTAAACTCTTAAATTGGGGGAGGGTCCTGCTGGGGGGCGCGTACACCCCGGCTACATGTAAAGCACCCCACCTCGCGATGACAAATCCCCGTCCCATCACCACAAGGGAGATGGGGGGGAGCGAGGGGAGTGCCTTCGTATTATCGCGGCGGAGCCGTCCGCATCCGCTAACCAGTTGGGGTTATTCCCCGATACGCGGTACGGCTCCGCCACGATGCCCAAGCCTGCATCACGCTCCGCCAGGTCCTGAAGGAACAAGTCCTGGGCCTGGCGGGCGTGATTTAGGTTCCCCTGGAGGAGCCTGATGGAGGTGAATTCTAAGCCTCTATCGGCTCCTCCCCGCCGGATCCCTCACCAATTCTGGCCGCCACGCGCAGCGCCTCGCTAATGACGCCGGGGGGCGGGACCACAATGCTGGTGATGACCGGCTTGGCCCTCTCCCGCGGTTGTCTCTGCGGGAGAGGGTCCGTCTCCACCTCCATATCCACGGTTGCTGTCGGAGTTGCAGCAACCGGGACCGGGGCAGAAGAGGCAGGGGTGGCCGCCTGCACCACTCCCTTACTCATCTTCTTCTTGCTCTTGGGGGACTGGCAGGCCGCGCTCCCCAATCTGTGATTGTCCGGTCTCCCGGCAGCTTTACATACTGCACAGGAGACCGGCTCGTGACAGCTGCTGGCCAAGTGCCCAGCGGCCCCGCAGCGGTAGCAGCAACCGCTGCGGTCAATGACGCTGGGGCACTTGGCCCTGACGTGGCCCCTTTCCAGACACTTGAAACACTGGAAGGGGCGCCTTGTCAACAATTCTACGCGGGCTGACACCCACAACAGTTGGAGGCGGCCCGCCTTAGCGATGCGATTAGCCGCCTCCAACGGACACCTGATCAGGACCGTGCTTATCCCCCTCGGAGTGGGCGGGGGACGGATCTCCCCCACCCTGACTTCCGAGGGGTGGCACGCGCCCTGCATGACCACCGCCGCACCCCTCCGTTGTGAGCCACCTTGCCGTGGTGGAGGGGCTCCCCCAGGAAACTCTCCTGGGGGTCTAAGAGCTCACACATGGAAGGAAAACCATGTTAAAAAACCCGGGTAGGCCAGACTCGTGAGGTGGGTTATACCAACTGGCCTAGGAGTGGAGGGCTCCGAAATAACCCTCCCGTGGAAGACAACCACGTTAAAAAATTACATTTTAATATGGATATGTCGATTAATAATAGTAGTAACTTACCACCCCAGGGGTTTCGGAGCCCCAGGGGTCGGCGTGGGGGGGGTAGAGTCCCGGCTCCCCCCACGTCGTCATCGGACGACGGGCGGTGCAGGGGGTGCGGCGCAGGCCCCCTGCACTATAGCACGACTGCTGTCAGTGAGGAGATGCTCCGGACTTTATTCCGGAGCATGGCTACATGGTTCCTCCACGCGCTGGGGGAACCGAATTTGAGGTGCTCCTGCTCTGGGGGGTTCCCCCCCCAGGGCAGTTCGGGGGGCGTAGGCCCGGTTTCGGCCGGGACCTACGCCTCGGTAGTTCGAGGTAAAGGGAGGCCTGCGTCCCGTTCCGTCGGGACGCAGACCTCCCCGGAGGTTAGTGCCCCCCCCAGGTGCTTCAGGTGCCTGGGGCGGGGGCACATTCGTAGGTGGTGCCCGTCCGCTGTCGACCGGGGCAATTCTTGCCTCCGGTGCGGCGGGGACGGGCATCATGTTGGGGCATGTGTGGCGCCGGCTGCACATTGCCCTTTGTGTGCCGATGCGGGGCTACCCGCCCGCCATCGCGTTGGCGGGACTGGGTGCCCCGTGGTCCCTCCCCGTCGCGGGGGAGGGAGGAGGAAGAGGAAGAAGGGGAAGGGGGCTTCACCCCCTTCCCCGGTTGTTCTTGAGGAGGGGAGGGGGGCTTCACCCCCTTCCCTGGTTGTTTTGGAAGAAGGGCCTCCACCTTCGGGTGGGGTGACCCTTCCTATTACGGACGTCGCACCCATGGAGGTTGTCCCCGAGGCTGGGCCTGCTCCCAGTCCGGAGGGGGCCTCCGCGGCGTGTTTACCCTCCATGGACCCCCCTTCGGGGGAGTCCATGGAGGTGGATGAAAATAATGGGGGAGGGGAGGAAGCTCCCCTCCCCCGTAGGAGTAGAAGGAGACAAAAAGTCTCTCCTTCTATTTTGGATGATGAGGAGGCGGGACCTGCTGACCCTAAGCTCTCCCGCCTCCACCCTTCGGTCAGCCTTTCGAGGCTGACCGATAAGGAGTTGGGGGCGAACCCCCCTCAGGACGTCGCCCCCCCGGTTGTTTCTCCGGTAGAGACGGAAACTCCCGGTGAGATAGTGAGACCTCACTGGGAGAAGACTGTGGAAAAGGTGGGAGCCGAACTGGGGGCCATTTTCTTGTCCCTCAGGCCTCACCCCCCCCTGTAAAGGTTCCCGGAATAGGTCCGGAAACCTCTTTGACGGATAGCCTTACTTATCCCTCCCCTCGTGTGGTTTGGGATAAGGTGGTGGAGGCTGTGATGGAACGGGACCACTCGATCGCCGGGGGTCTATGTGTGGTCAATTGGTCTGAGGAAGATGGACATGTCGAACTTCTTGCGGATGTCCTTCCTCACGGTAGGGTGGGCACCGCCCGGTTTATACTGGATACAGTTTTGGCTGTCTCCATGGATAACCCGAGCTGGGGCCTAAAGTGCTACTGCCTGTTGGAGGTCCCCCCCACGCGGAGCACTGACGTGGAGGAGCTGGAAGGCGGGACGAAAGAGCCCCCTTCCAGCTATACGCTAGAAGCAAACCGCTTCTTCGTCGCGGGGTGGAAGGAGGGGGAAGATCTTCCCCCCCCAGATCTCCACCCCAGAAAGACGAAGAAGCGGGGGGCTAAGACTCAGAAATAAGGTGGCTGGGGGCGGGGGCCGCCAGCCACCTTTAGCCCCACCAACACCCGGGGGCGGCCCCTCCCTCCTAACATCTGGGAGGGGCGGGGGAAGGCCGAGGTGTCCCGGCCTTCCCCAGTGTAGAGTTTTTATAATACTGGGGAGGGAGTGCTATTACGAGACCCTGGCACTCCCTCCCCTCGGGATTGAGGCCGCCTTTGGGCGGCCACGCCTGAGGAGGGGCTGGATGAATGCCTATGGCGATGCCCAGCCCCTCCTCACTTCAGGCTAGGATGGACACCCCCAGGGGTTTTAGTGGGTATGCCGGAGGGGAACTTCTTTCCCCTCCGGTGAGTCCCACATAACCCGTGGAGGTCCCCCCGGACCTCCCGGGTATCCATAAAGGATTTCCCCTGGGATACCAAAAAAAAAAAAAAAAAAAACCACCGCCGCAGTGACCTCCTCGGGGGTGACCGAGGGCTCAATGTCCCGCACCCTAAAGCCTCGTCTACAATAGTCGCACAGGCTGTGTCGCAGGTCGCATAGGCTGTGTCGTATGTCGCAGGCTGTGTCGCAAGGCTGTCGCAGTCGCAAGAGCCCTTGTCGCACGGAGTTGAGTCAACTTCAACTTTCTGCGACTGCGACAAGCGTGTCGCATGAGATCAGCCAATCACAGCACAGAACGTTGCCGCGCGAAGTACTTTGACGATTGCGTGTGTTGCTAGGACTACGTTCGGAAACCACATTCGGGTACATTACAATACTAAAAATACTAATAGTGTACGTGACATATATTATACAACTTCTAATATTAGCTAACATCTAATGATGTACCCGAGTGTGGTTTTCGAACGTAGCCTAGTTATCAGTGGTATATTTTCTGGTCGTACCCATCATCTTCTGTTATGCGATTCAGTAAATAAACGGTAATATAAGCATATTCAATTTAAAAATTGGGAGCAAAGTTGAAGAAAAATTAGTAATTGCTGCCGATCATTCATTGCGGCTGCAGTCGACTCAATGCACGCAAACAATCCTTGCGACATATTGTAGATTGTTGTCTAGCGACAGATGCGACAACTTTCTTGCGACACTACTACTTACGACCTGCGACACAGCCTGTGCGACTATTGTAGACGAGGCTTAAGGTCCGCGGTGCGTTTGGGACGAGCCACTCGGACACCCTCCTGCCCTTCAAAGAGGCTGAAGCTTATTAGCGAGCCTGTCAGCCTTCTCCTCTCTGTCCGAGCCGGAAACCTCGAGCACAATGGCCCCAGTGGCTGCCCACCGGGGGTTCAGCTTCTCGAGGCCCAGCTCGGACAGTGGGATACTGGCCTTCGCTTTGGCCAGTATCCCAGCATAACCCCCCCCCCCGGTGGAGGTAATAGTAACCGCCGCCGTGGTGGGGGACCTCCTCTTAGAGGGGGGCTTCTTTTTGCCGCCTCCCCGGGCAGATGGAGAAGAGTCTCTCGGATCTCCTCGCTTGGGGGTGGTGGCAGGCGTCGCCTCCTTCTTCTTCCCCTTCCTCTTTCTGCCGACGACCTGGCTCCAGGTCTCGTTGGCCGGTGGAGACCCCTTAGCAGAAGAGGTGCCCACAGCGGCCGGCAAAGGGCAACCTGGAGCAGGTATCGGAGCTGCAGTAGCCCCCCTCTTGGACGTTGTGGGGGGGCGAGAGGCTACTTTCTTGGGGGCCGGTTTGGCGCCCCTTTTCCTCTTCTTTGAAGGAGAGGAAGAGGTTCCCCCCGTGGTAACGATCGGGGGGGAGGCGGCCTGTTTATCCGGATGGACCAAACCAGGGGGGGTCCCACCACTAACTGAGGCACCCAAAGCCGGGAACCTCTTCAACAAGTCGGCTGTTACGGCTTTGGTCACCGCCTGGACAATCTTGTCCAGGTTAGGGACCTCCGTCGCAACAACCCTCTCGACGTGGAACCGTAGCAGTCGGAGGAGGAGCCTCCTCCGGGAGCCTCACAAGAGGGCGACCGAGTAGTGACGGTCGGAGAGCTGGAAATTTTTCCAGCTCCCTCTGTGTCACCACCGGACGCTCCCCCTGTGACGCAGGAAGAGGAGGAAACTTCTCTTCCTCCGTGAAGAGCTCCATCTGCCCCCGCTTAGGTCTGAGACGTGGGGGCGATCGCGGAGGGAAAGTCCTCCGCATTTCCAAAATCTCCTTCTCCAGCTCGGCCACCCGAGCTTCGAGGCGACGGTTGGCCGCTAACACATCGGCCGTCCTCTTATTTTCCGGGGAAGGAGCCCTACCGGAGAGGGGGTCATAGTACCCCCTTTCCCCTTTAGCGATCAGGGGAGAGATGCCCACCTCAAAAGTGGCAGCCGCTTGGAGAAGGGCCCCTGCCATTGTCCCCTGAAGGCCTTTCGAAGACTCGACCACTTTCCTAATGGTGGCCACTTGAGAGGCAAGAGTCCTTTCAATGTGGCCAGAGGGGGCCTCCTTGAAATTATCCGAGGGCTTTTTTAGCCTGGCCGCGTGGCTACGGGCGCGGGCAGGCGTCTCGTTCACAGGGATCGAGTTATCTGTGGCCCTGAGGGCGGACCTCTCCAGGATCTTGGCCTTCTTAACCTTGGCCTGTTCAGCGCGCTTTTGCGCGGTGGTGGACTGACCAGGGTTGGCTGGATCTTTGGGGAAAGACCCCCTCGGATTTTTCTTCAAAATCGAGACCGAGGCCCTGCCCTCAGACTCGCTCGATGGAGAGCGGACAGGCTCCTTCGGCACGGTCTTGATACGTTTCCTCTTTCGAGGATCCGATATCAGCATCAGGGTGTCGTCGGAACCAGATTCTCCGCTCGACACCCCCCTGACGACGTCAACCTCCATACCGGAGGTAACCTCTTCCTCGTCTTCTGCCGGGGGACTGGGTGTTTTGCCCCCGGCATATACAGCCTTCTTCCTGGGCCTCAGACCCAATTTCAGCAGGCTATACCCTGAAAGTTGCCCTGAAAAATAAATAGAGAGCACCTTCAGAAAAACCACCGAGGTAGGTTCGACGAAGGAAGACATAACAATAGTCGTTTAATTTTTGTCTCTTTGGTGGCAGCGGTGGGATGTGCCAAAAGATCTAATTTGCCAAATTGATTGTTTCGCCAAGATGAATATTTGCTTAAAATTGGTGAAATTGCCGATTGGATCTGGAAGTTCAGCACAGGATTAAAAGGATAAAAGTCTGTGGATTAAGAACGAGAATACTGACCACATTCAAATAATTTCTACAAGATGCCTCAAACAAGATACGCAACTGACAAACCATTAACTCGAGAAGAAATTGACTTATATGCACAGCAACTGATGGAAAAAGAAACAAGATTAAAGGAACAAGCACAAGCACTTCAATTGAGACAACAAAAAATAGAGCAACAAACGAGAAATACGAATAATGAAGATAATCTTAATTCTTTATGAACTCAACAATTAGCAATCATAAAGGAGCAAAACGATTACTTTAACCAAACGAATTACGGAGATACAACTAGGAGACAACTTTAATTTTACGCCAAGACAGAGAAGTCCAGAAGAAGAAGTATCCCCCATTAGACTTAGAGATGCGATTGATATAATTCCCAAATACGATGGACATAACATGTCCGTCCTTCGATTTGGTAAAATCTGCGAACGAGCCATAGAACTTATTCCCCAATATCACGAAAATTATTTAACGCAATTCATTATAAATAAACTAAAGGGACATGTTTACGCAGCAGTAGAAGGAGACGAGTATCGCAGTCCGTACAATTTAACCCAGCGATTAAAGCTGATTTTTGGCCCTAACAAATCGGTTGACCAGTATCGTGGCGAATTAGCGAATATTTATATGAAACCAAACGAAAACATTTTTGACTACATAACGAGAGTACAAGAACTACGTACGGTAATTATAGATGGTGAAAGTGACGATGGATTTATAGATGACAACAAAAAACTTAACATTGAGCAAACCGTCACAACTAGCTTCATAAATGGTCTACCACCTGATCTCTTAATATGCGCAAAATTAGAACAATGTACCCTTGAGGACAACATTGCAGCCGCGATCCAGCTTTCTAAAACTATAGAGGTCAAAAATTCTCGCAAACGAGCTGCTTTTCCAAATCGTTCCCCTCGCGCTGATCCGACTTACACCATACAGCAACCGCTGCAATTATATAATAATAATAATGACGACGGCGACGACGACGTTGACGACGACGACGACGACGACGTTGACGACGACGTTGACGACGACGTTGACGACGACGACGACGTTGACGACGTTGACGACGACGACGTTGACGACGACGACGACGTTGACGACGTTGACGACGACGTTGACGACGACGTTGACGACCTTGACGACGACGTTGACGACGTTGACGATGTTGACGACGACGTTGACGACGTTGACGACGACGTTGACGACGTTGACGACGACGTTGACGATGACGTTGACGACGTTGACGACGTTGACGACGACGTTGACGACAACGACGACGACGTTTACGACGACGTTGACGACGTTGACGACGTTGACGACGACGTTGACGGCGTTGACGACGACGTTGACGGCGTTGACGACGACGGTGACGACGTTGACGACGTCGTTGACGACGTTGACGACGTTGACGACGTTGACAACGTTGATGACGACGTTGACGATGACGTTGACGGCGTTGACGACGACGGTGACGACGTTGACGACAACGTTGACGACGACGTTGACGACGACGACGACGTTGACGGCGTTGACGACGACGACGACGTTGACGACGACGACGACGTTGACGACGACGACGACGTTGACGACGACGTTGACGACGACGTTGACGACGTTGACGACGACGTTGACGACGACGACGACGTTGACGACGTTGACGACGACGTTGACGACGACGTTGACAACGTTGACGACGACGTTGACGACGTTGACGACGACGACGACGACGTTGACGACGACGTTGAAAACATCCGCAAGCGATTCCGAATCAAGTCCCGCAAACAAAATATAAAGATTGCCTAAAAATTGGAAAAAAAATTTTTTACGAAATTTTTAATTTTATCTTGCCAACGGTAAAGTTTAAACGAAAATTAAAGCCTTGCAAACATCCGCAAGCGATTTCGAGTCGAGTTTTGCAAGCAAAATTTAAGATAGCCTTTTTTTTTTGTAAGGCGGGAGAAATCCTTTATGGATACCCCCAGGCCCCTGGGGATAGGGGCCCGCGGGTTATGTGGGACTCCCTGGGAAGAAGTCCCAGGTATACCCACTAAAACTCCCGCCGGTGACCATTCCTTACCCATAGAGGGGGGAGTGGGGCATCGCCAGAGGCATTTCATCCCACTCCCCCCAGGGTGCAACCGTTATCGGTCTCTTCCTGGGGCGGGACAGGGGTAGTTTAATTAAAGTTTTCCCTGAAAAACTCCCGCCCCAGGACCTTATTTTCTGGGGGAAGGCCGGGTCACCTCAACCTTCCCCGTCCTCCCCGTGTAGCGATGGGGGGGAACTGGGGCCGGTGGGAGTCCCCACTCCCAGCCGGCCCCCCCACTGGAGGGGAAAAGTGCCCCCCAGCTTCTACTCGTATTGTGGGGGGAGAGGAATTGTCCCCTTCTCCCCCGGTGGGGCCCCTTGAGATTTGCTGCAGATACTGCCGAGCCTCAGGAGGCCCCCTTAACTTAGGTCCTTAAATGGGCCAGACGGCGTCGAGGGGGGTTTCTAAACGCTCTCACCACTGGGGTGGGAGGACCCCCGCCGCCGTCACTGTCATTCTCATCGCTAGAGGAGGGGGGAGGACGGACCTCTCCCCTCCTAATCTTCTCTGCTGCCTCCTTCTGTGACATCACTTTGTCACAGAAGGAGGCTACCGCTCTCTATTTGGTTTCTCCCTCCAGCATGCCCCTAATAAGGGCAGGAAAGGAAAGATCGATGCCCACACACTCGGTCAGGGCTCGGCGCTCCTCTGTCCAAGCTGGACACTCCACTAGGGTGTGTTGCGCCGAGTCCCTGCCGGCCGCGCAGTGATGGCATCTTGCCGTGCGCTCCCGGCCAATCCTGCACAGGTACTCACCAAAGCAGCCATGCCCGGTGAGCACCTGTGTCAGGCGGAATGTAAGCCCGCGTCCCCCTCTGCCTACCCACTCCGGTAGGCAGGGCTGGACGGCATGGATGGTCCACACGCCCGCCTTTGCGCCGCGGATGGAGACTTGCCAGGTCTCCACGGCGCGACGGCGGGCGTCCTTCCTTATTTGGCTGACGATCCCCGGTGGTAAACGGGCGTTCCCCCTTCCCCCGGGTCCCTCGTACGCCGATAAACCTCGGCGTACGAGGTCGCCAGGAGTTCAACCGGGGGGAGCCCCGCGAGGGACGTCGCCGCCACGTGCGACGTGGTGCAGTAGAGCCTTATTGCCCGGACGGCCAGCCGACGTTGGACACGATTAATTTTCGCGATAATTTTGCGGCTGGCCATCACGGACGGGGCCCAAATCGGAGCCCCATATAGGAGAACCGACTGCACCACGTTAACATAAAGTCTCCTGACTTTAATGTTGGGACCACCCATGTTTGGCAGGAGGCGGCCTAGCGCGGCCGCCATCCTGTCAGCTCTGGGGATCACTTGTTCGAAGTGCCCTTCAAATCCCCAGAGCCCGTCCAGGGTGAGGCCCAAATACTTCAGCTGGGACCCCACCTGAACACGGGCTTCCCCCACCCAAACTTGGGTGGGGGGAGGTTGCCCCCTTTCCTTCCCGTAGAAGAACATAGCTTCTGTCTTCTGGGCGGCAACCTCCAATTCCGTGGCCCTGATGGAGCGCACGACGGCGCGGGTCGCGGCATTTACCGCGTCCCGCGCTTCCATCCAGTCCCTCCCCCCGGACACCACTAATGTGTCATCCGCGTAACATAGCAGATGACTGTCCGGGGGGGAGGGACGTGCGGAGCACCCTATCGTACGCGAGGTTCCACAATAGGGGGCCTAAAACTGACCCCTTTGGAACCCCGCAGTACATCGGCCTATCCTCTGCCAGCTCCAGTCGGTTGGTGTACTGGAGCCGTCTGCCGCGGAAGTAGTCCCTGATCACTTCCTGCAAATATTGGGGGAAGCCATGGTACTGCATGGCTTCCCCCACTCGGTCCCAGGGGAGGGAGTTAAAGGCGTTGACGATGTCAAGTGACACCGCCAACGCCACGCCTCCCTCCCCCACAATTTGTTACGAGAGGGCTTTCAAGTGCATAATTGCATCCACCGTGGATCTGCCCTCTCGGAACCCATACTGATTTCGACTGAGATCGGGACCCTCCCGCGACAGATGCCGGATGAGGCGGCCGGCGATGACTCGCTCGAAGAGCTTGCCCACCTCATCCAGCAAGCAGATCGGCCGATAGGCCGAAGGGTGCTCCGCTGGTTTCCCCACTTTGTGGAGGAGGACCAGCTTGGCTCTCTTCCACGCCGAGGGGAAAGTGCCCGATCTGAGACATGCGTTAAATAGCTGTCTCAGTCGGGCACCCACATGGCCGAAGGCCAGGGCCCACACCCACTCCCTCGTTGGGCGCCACCTTGTCGTGGTGAGGGAGCTTAAGGAGGGACTCCAGCGATCCATCGGGGCAATGATGTTCGGCAACGTTAGCCGGCATCTTTGGCCCGTTGGGGAGGAGCCCCTCTGACTAAGAGCGTCCACGGGACCCGGCTCTCCCGTTAGGGACTTGGAGTTTTCAAGTCCCAATGCCGGTAGGGGTAGGCGGCCCCGAGTGCAATCGCCCGGTCGGTCGGGGCCGTTAGGAGGACGCTAGTCCTCCACCGACCGCGGGGTTTGCCGAGTGCTCTCGGCTTTCTGGGTGCCTGTCGTCCGGTGTTCCGGACGGCAGGTGTCCCAGAGGGGGGGACCGGGTGATCCCGGTCAAAACCGGGTGTTTTCGTGTCCGATGCTCCGGGCATGGGAACACTCGGCGGGGGGAGGTGGGTGCCGGTCCTCCGGTGTCGTGGGGTAGCCAATCTCCGTCCAGTTACATGGGCGGGGGGAGGTGTGCCTTGGTACCGGGGGAAGCGGCGTCCCACAATGGGGGAGACGCCCCACCGCTCCTCCCTAACGGCTGCGGGACGTGGTCCCGCAGTACGCGGGAGTGAAGTGGGGGGACGGGCCGGTGGTGTCCCGGAACTCCCGGGCCCACCGGGCTGGGCCACCCCAGGCCGCTCGGACATATTCCGAGGCAGGGCTGGGATGGCGGAGAGAGCCACTTGGCTCTGGGGCAGGACGGGCTCCGTAAGGCTTGGTTGCCAACCGTCCTAGGGGAAGGCCACCCCGAAAATAAACCAACTCTTTGATACATTATGATAATGCATACCAAAAAAATATATACCGTACCGGACCAGGGTGGTCGGACATCCAGGTTCCGGCGTGAGGGGAACATAGTCCCGACTCCCTTCACGTCGTCATCATACGACGGGCTACCGGTAGAGTGCACCGCAGGCTCTACCGGCGAACATGCGTCTGCGAAGGGGCTACGGCCCGATGGCAGCGCCATCCATTTCCTGGCCTGCCAGGAAATGGTTTAGCGACCACACCACTCCCCCCCTCAGATTGAGGGGTGGTTTCAACAGTGATGAGGAATTGGGTGGTGATGTCCCACTATCGGACAGACTGGGGCCACTTTCGGGTGGGACCTCGTCTGTCAGAAGTCGCAGCCCGTTGAGATCTGACATCCAATCGCCGGTCGTGTTGTTGGAAGATGTCTCGTTGGGCCTCCGTCTAAATTTACCCGGGAGTGGAAGCACACAGTCGTTGTGCTCGGGGGAGGGCTCGAGTAAAGCCGGCAAGAGGAAAAGGGAGGTGGAGGTCACCAGGAGGAGATCCATCTCCAGCGAGGGTGAATCGGGTAGTCCCACCCCCAAAATTATGAACAGGGACCCGAGGGGGCGAAAAACGAAGACCCCTGCACATGAAGGGCAGTCTACCAGTCAGAAACGCTGGGATGACTCGCTGAGGAAAAAGCAGCGCTCGCTGGCTGAGGCTGCTGTAAGGGCTTTTGACCCGGACTGCCCGGTAAATGAGTCAAGGACCAGAATGAGAACGTTTCAAAAGAAGCTTGAGGACGCTCTCCAAGAGTTCAAATCGGTTTCCACCGAAGACATTGCCTTTTCACTCAGGCACCAGACCAATACGGTCCGGAAAGTGGCCGAAGTCTCGAAAGGTCTGCACGGCGGGCTAGCCTCGGCCCTGGTCACAGCAGCCTCTTCATTTGACGCCGGTATAGATGTGCTTGTTGAGAGGTCAAAAAGAGGTTTTTTCGACCCTGTGGCCGGAAAGGCCCCCTCTCCTGTCAACCTGCAGCTGGAGGAGGTTCTCTTGGCCAATCGCCGTTTGGAGGAAAGAGTGAAAAGCCTCGAGCGGGAGTTAGAGGAGCGGAGGCAGACTTCTCCGCCTCACTCCCCCTTCACCCGCTCCAAGGTGCGCATTCTGCGGTCGGAGGAATTGCCGGAGGAGGCGCCTCCCCCTGATCCTTCCCCAAGGATGACGTTTAGTAGGGAGGAACTGGAGGCGTTCCCGGTCCTTCGGCCATCTTTGTTAAATCAACCGCCTATGAGGATTCCTGACGAGGACTCTGGGCCATGCCCGGGAAGGAGCACCTCCCCGAAACGGGATAGGAGCATCTCTTCGGATCGGGGCGGGGATAGGCCGAGATTTAACAAGATGGTTAAGGCGGTCACGGAGACCGTGACCAAGTGGTTGACGGAGAGATTCCCCCAACTGAACTCTCCCCCGCAGGACCCCATCGTCAGCCGGGCAGGGCCCACCCCCAATAAGGGAACGGTTCCCGCACAGCCTAGGGCTCCGGCTAAGAAAAAGAAAAAAGAGGGAGCGAAGAAGATGGGAGAGGATCCGAAGAGGTCCAAGCCGGCTGAAACAGCACGGCCAGACAATCTCCGATCGCCTCCCCCACCTCCCCAAAAGGGGAAGAACAGGACCTCAACTGTGGTTCCTGGCCCTTCCTCGTCCAAAGGGGGAAAGAAAGGTCCCCCTCTCTCCAAAGCAATGCCGCCTGCCGCCGCGCCTCCTAAACAACAGGGAGAAACGTGGAGTCAGGTGATTAAACGGGGAAAGGGAAAAAGCAGTAGTCTGGGGAAACCCCCGCCTGCTGCTTTGGCGACAGCGCCCAAGTCTTCTCCTCTTCCTAAGGTGCAGGAAGTGAGGAAGAAGGGAAAGGCGAAGAAGAAAGGTAGGCAGCCGCAATCTGCTGCCGTGGTCATTACAAGCAGCAACGGCGAGTACGCGGACCTCCTGGCCATGGCCAAAAGGGAGATATCCGTGCAGGACAAGGGCCTCATTGGCATAAAGTCCAAAACTGCTTTGACTGGAGGCTTAATTCTAGAAGTTCCCGGCCAGGGAAGGGTCGAGAAAGCGGACAGGCTGGCACAAGAGCTAAAAAGCCTGTTCGCTTCCCGGCAGGGGGTGAGGGTCTCCCGTCCTCAGAAAAGGGCAGACATCCGCCTAAAAGACGTGGAACCTTCGGCCACTGCTGATGAAATAGCGGCTGCTATTGCGTCCAAGGGCGGATGCCCCCTCTCTGAAGTCAAAGTGGGAGTAATGAGGCCCTCCCCTCTTCCTAAGGGGATGTTCACCGTTGTGGTGAATTGCCCGGTGGCGGCAGCTAGTAAGGTTGCGGCGGGGAGTAGACTCCAACTGCAGCTAGTTGCAGTTGGAGTCGAGCTCTTTAAAGCTCGCCCTCTGCAATGCCACCGGTGCCTGGAAGGGGGGCACGTGAGGGCCCGGTGCCCCAACGCGGATAGGAGCGACTGCTGCTACTGCTGCGGGGCTACCGGGCATCAGGCCAAGGGCTGTACCGCCCCCCCAAACTGCACTGTGTGCAGACTAGCTGGAAGGCCGGCCGGCCACCGAATGGGCGGTGCAGCTTGCCATATGCCTAAGAAGTTAAAGGGGGAGGAAAGACGATTCTCACGCCTATCCCCCCCTCCTCCACCTCTAAGGGGGCAGCACCGCCGCCTGAGAGGGAGAATATAGATAAGGAGAGGGTCCTGCCATCTATTATTAATATCAGGACCCCAAAACAAAAAATGAAGATGGTGACAGGGTCCCTACCGGACCTTGCCACGGTTGGGAAGGGAGGCTCTGAGGAGCCAAAGGACATGGCAGGGCCCTCTGGGGACCTTGCCATGGATGTAGAGGTAGATGGCTCTGTGGAGCCAGACGTTGTGGTGGGGTCCTCCGTGGACCCTGCCACGAAGACCGGGGAGTTGGGCCCGGGGGAGCCGATGGACCAGTAAACATCAATGTCCACGAGGCTTCTCCAGGCTAACCTTAACCACGCCCGGGAGGCCCAGGATCTATTTCTCCAGGACCTTGCCGGGCGTGACGCTGGTTTAGGAGTGGTCGCGGAGCCGTACCGTCTGCCCGTTCGCAACCCATGTTGGGCTGCGGCGGCGGACGGCTCCGCGGCTATTGTAAGGCGCCACACCCCAAAGTCCCCTCCTATTAACCTCATCGAGGCTGGGAGGGGATATGTTGTTGTGAGGTGGGGTGCCTTGGTGGTGGCGGGGGTATATGCCCCCCCCCCAGCAGGACTCGCCCTGAGTTCAAAGAACAGCTGAGGGAGCTGGGGGAGTGTATCCGTAGATTCCTTCCCCACCCAGTGCTTGTGGCCGGCGACTTTAACGCCTGGGCCGCAGCCTGGGGCTCCCGACTAATCTTAGGAGCGAGATCCTGCTGGACTGGGCGGCGGGACTTGGCCTCCTTCTTCTTAATGAGGGGGCCAATAGTACCTGTGTCCGTCCCCGGGGAGAGTCCATTGTGGACCTGACCTGGGCCTCCCCGGGGGCGGCAAGACTGGTCGAGTCGTGGGGGGTGGCAAATAGAGAAACCCTTTCACCAATAGAGAAACCCTTTCGGACCACCTCTGTATAGAGGTGGTTCTTACAGCTACCCCCCGCGAGGTACTGCTCCGCCGCCAAAGGGGGGGGCAAGCCCCCCCGAGGAGATGGGTCCTCAGTAAGTTAGACGAGGACCGTCTCATGGCGGCGGCCGCCGTTGAGACCTGGGTCAAACCGGCAGGTCCGGTCGACCCAGAGTCGGAGGTTATAAAGATCGGGGACATGGCCGCTCGCATTTGTGACGCGGCCATGCTCCAATCAAAGCCTGCCCCACGCCAGGCAGCCTATTGGTGGAGTGAGGAGATAGCGGGCCTCAGAAGAACGTCAACTGGGGCCCGCCGTATCCTCCTCCGTGCTCGGCGGGCGGCAAATGGGGATAGACAAGATCCCCGGGTTGCAGCGGCGCGCAGCGCGTATCTTGTCGCGCGGTACGCGTTGCGGGCAGCTGTCTGCAAGGCCAAGGCCAGGGCCTGGGAGGAGCTCATTGCTGAGCTTGACCACGGGACCCATGGGGGCGCCCCTATAAAATTGTACTAAACCGGATGAGACCGGCGGCGCCCCCTATAACTGGGTCTTTGGACCCCGTCTTTCTGGACAAGGTGGTGGCGGCCCTCTTTCCATCAAGAGCGGTAAATCTCCCTCCGAGGGGGGATCCTCCCCCATGGAACGAGGATCTGGAGATCTCGGAGGGGGAGCTCTTGAGGGCCGCCAAGAGGTTAGGGGGCGCGAGGAAGGCCCCCGGCCCAAACGGGGTCCCCGGTCGGGTTTGGGCCCTGGCCTTTGGCCACGTAGGTGCCCGACTGAGACAGCTTTTCAACGCTTGTCTCAGGTCGGGCACTTTCCCCTCGGAGTGGAAGAGGGTCAAGTTGGTCCTCCTCCACAAAGAGGGGAAACCAGTGGAGCACCCTTCGACCTATTGGCCGATCTGCTTGCTGGATGAGGTGGGCAAGCTCTTCGAGCGAGTCATCGCTGGCCGCCTCATCCGGCATCTGTCGCGGGAGGGTCCTGATCTCAGCCGAGATCAATACGGGTTCCGAGAGGGCAGATCCACAGTAGATGCAATTATGCACCTAAAAGCCCTCTCGGAACAAATTGTAGGGAAGAGAGGTGTGGCGTTGGCGGTGTCACTCGACATCGTCAACGCCTTTAACTCCCTCCCCTGGAACTGAGTGGGGGAAGCTATGCAGTACCATGGCTTCCCCCAATATTTACAGGACGTCATTACGGACTACTTCCGCGACAGACAGCTCCAGTACACTAATAGACTGGAGCTGGCAGAAATCAGGCCTATGTATTGCGGGGTTTTACAGGGGTCGGTCTTAGGCCCCTTACTGTGGAACCTCGCATACGACAGGGTGCTCCGCACGTTCCTCCCCCTAGGCAGTCATCTGCTTTGTTATGCAGATGACACTCTGGTGATTGCTGGGGGGAGGGACTGGATGGAAGCGCGGGACGTGGCGAATGCTGCGACCCGCGCCGTCGTGCGCTCCATTGAGGCCACGGAATTGGAGGTTGCCCCTCATAAAACAGAAGCAATATTTTTCCACGGAAAGGACAAGGGGCAACCTCCCCCCACTCAAGTTTGGGTAGGGGAAGCCCGCTTTCAGGTGGGGTCCCATATGAAGTACTTGGGCCTCACCCTGGACGGGCTCTGGGGATTCAAAGAACACTTCGAACAAGTAATCCCCAGAGCTGACAGGATGGCGGCCGTGCTAGGTCGCCTCCTGCCAAACATGGATGGTCTGAACTATAAAGTAAGAAGATTATATGTGAACGTGGTGCAATCGGTGCTCCTATATGGGGCACCGATTTGGGCCCCGTCCGTGATGGCCAGCCGCAAAATCGTCGCGAAACTTAACCGCGTCCAACGGCGGCTGGCCACCCGGGCAATCAGGGCCTATTGCACCACGTCACACGTGGCGGCGACGGCCCTCGCGGGGCTCCCCCTGATCGAACTCCTGGCGACCTCGTACGCCAAGGTTTATCGGCGTACGAGGGACCCGGGAGGTAGGGGGAGCGCCCGATTACCACCGGGGGCCGTCGGCTAAATAAAGAAGGACGCCCGCCGTCGCGCCGTGGAGACTTGGCAAGTCTCCATCCGCGGCGCAAAGGCGGGCGTATGGACCATCCATGCCGTCCAGCCCTGCTTGCCGGAGTGGGCGAGCAGGTGTGGACGCGGGCTAACATTCCGTCTGACACAGGTGCTCACCGGGCACGGCTGCTTCGGTGAGTACCTGTGCAGAATAGGCCGGGAGCGCACGGCGAGATGCCACCACTGCGCGGCCGGCAGGGACTCGGCGCTTCACACCCTTGTGGAATGTCCAGCTTGGACAGAAGAGCGCCGAGCTCTGACCGAGTGTGTGGGCATCGATCTCTCCCTCCCTGCCCTTATTAGGAGCATGCTGGAGGGAGAGACTAAATGGAGAGCAGTAGCCTCCTTCTGTGACAAGGTTATGTCACAGAAAGAGGCAGCTGAGAAGATTAGAAGGGGGGAGGTTCGTCCTCCTCCCTCCTCAGGTGATGAGGACAACAGTGACGGCGGCGGGGGTCCCTCCGCTCCAGTTACACAGGTGTTTAGGAATACTCCCCGCCGCCGTCTAGCCCACTTACGGGCTTAAGTTAATGGGGCCCCCTGAGACCCGGCAGCGATTACGCTGCACGCAACCTCAGGAGGCCCCAACGGGGAGAGGGACTTACCTCTCTCCCCTTATCTCGCAGAGTAGATGCTGGGGGGCACCTTCCCTCCAACGGGGAGGCCGGTTGGGAGTGGGGACTCCCACCGGCCTCAGTCCCCCCCAACATTACACGGGGAGGACGGGGAAGGTCGAGGTGACCCGACCTTCCCCCAGAAAGCAAGGTCCCGGGACGGGTGTTATTCAGGGGGAGGCTTTGACTAGACTCCTCCTGCCCCGTCCTGGGAAGAGACCGATATCGGTCGCACCCTGGGGGGAGTGGGATGAAATGCCTCTGGCGATGCCCCACTCCCCCCTCCATGGGTAAGGAATGGTCACCGGCGGGAGTTTTAGTGGGTATACCTGGGACTTCTTCCCAGGGAGTCCCACATAACCCGCGGGCCCCTTTCCCCAGGGGCCTGGGGGTATCCATAAAGGATTTCTCCCGCCTTACCAAAAAAAAAAAAAAAGGGCCCACACCCGACCAGGGACCCCGTCTGGACCGGGGGCCTTCCTTGTGTCCCCCAGTCTCTTGGCGGCCCTCAAGAGCTCACTCTCCGAGATTTCCAGAACCTCACTCCACGGAGGAGGATCCCCCCTCGGAGGGAGATTTACAGCTTTTATCGGGCCGCCACCACCCTATCCAAGAAGACGGGATCCAATGACCCAGTAATAGGGGGCGCCGCCGGTCTCATCCTATTCAGGACGATTTTATAGGGGCGCCCCCATGGGTCCCGGTCGAGCTCAGCTATGAGCTCTTCCCAAGCCCTGGGGCTCGATTCTGTACACGAGTACGATAGTCGTCGGTGTCGTTAGTTTAACGACATCCAATACAAGAACGATTCTAGAAGAAAGCGCGAATTGCTATTGGCTGTCGTCAGTTAACGATAGCGATAGTTGTCGATAAACGTGTACGGAATAGGCACCCTGGCCTTGACCTTGCAGACGGCTGCCCGCAGCGCGTACCGCGCGGCTAGGTACGTGCTGCGCGCCGCTGCCACCCGGGGATTATTAATGTCCCCATGTGCCGCCCGCCGGGCACGGAGGAGGATGCGGCGGGCCCCAGTTGATGCTCTTCTGAGGTCCGCTATCTCCTCACTCCACCAATAGGCTGCCCGGCGGGGGGTAGGCTTCGATCGGGGCATGGCCGCGTCGCAAATGCGAGTGGCCATGTTTCCGATTCTTGTAGCTTCCAACTCAGGGTCGACCGGACTTACCGGTTCAACCCACGTCTCAATGGCAGCTGCCGCCTTGAGACGGTCCTCGTCCAATTTGGAGAGGACCCATCTCCTGGGGAGGGCCCGCCCCCCCCTTTGGCGGCGGAGCAGCACCTCGCGGGGGGTGGCTGTCAAGACCACCTCTATACAGAGGTGGTCTGAGAGGGTTTCCCTATTTGCCACCCCCCACGATTCAACCAATCTGGCCGCCCCCGGGGAAGCCCAAGTCAAGTCCACTATGGACTCTCCCCGGGAGCGGACACAGGTACTGCTGGCCCCCTCGTTTAATAGGAAGAAGTCAAGCCTCGCCGCCCAATCCAGCAGGATCTCGCCCCTAAGGTTAGTGCTTCGGGAGCCCCAGGCTGTGGCCCAGGCGTTAAAGTCGCCGGCCACAAGCACTGGGTGGGGGAGGCATCTACGAATACCCTCCCCCAGCTCCCTTAGCTGTTTCTTAAACTCGAGGCGAGTCCTGCTGGGGGAGGCATATACCCCCGCCACGAATAAGGCGCCTTACCTTACAATAACATATCCCCTTCCAGCCTCAACGAGGTTAATGGGAGGGGAATTAGAAGTGTGGCGCCTCATTATAGCCGCGGAGCCGTCCACTGCCGCAGCCCAACAGGGGTTGCAATCGGGCAAGCGGTACAGCTCCGCGACTACTCCCAAGCCTGCATCACGACTGGCAAGATCGTTGATAAATAAATCTTGTGCTTGCCGGGCGTGATTGAGGTTGGCCTGGAGGAGCTTTGTAGACATTTTGTAGTTTACATGTCCACCGGCTCCCCCCGGCCCGTCCCTCCGGTATCCATGGCAGGATCTGATGAGGGTCCCGCCGTGTCCATTGGTTCCTGGGAGCCTGCCTCCTCAGTTCCCAAAACAGGGTCCGATGAGGGTCCCGCCGTGTCCATTGGCTCCTGAGAGCCTGCCTCCTCAGTTCCCATGACAGGGTCCAAAGGAAGCCCCTTCACAAGTTTGATCCTCCGAATCGGAATCTCAATCTCCCTGATGATAGCACGGGGCCTCTCCTTGACCATCTCCATCACCGCAGGTGGCGGGACCTCTCCCTTAGGGGGGATGGGCATGAGAGTCGTGTTCTCCCTCCCCTTAACCTTCTTCGGTATCTTGCAGGCTGTACCGCCCATGCGATGGGAGGCTGGCCTCCCGGCTGCCTTGCACACTATGCAGCTCGCAGGGGCGGTGCAGACCTTTGCCTGATGCCCAGTGGCCCCGCAGCGGAAGCAACAGTCGCTTCTATCCGCGTTGGAGCACTGGGCCCTCACATGCCCCCCTTCAAAAAGATAGCCTTTTTTTTTGTTGTCGAGGGGGAAATCCTTTATGAATACCCGAGGGGTTCGGGGGAACCCCTCGAGTTATGTGGGACTCACCGTATTTAGCCGGCATACCCACTAAAACCCCTCCGGGTCTACCATCCCGGCCCTTAGCGAGAGGGGGAGAGGAATCACCATATGGCATGCTTCTCTCCCCCTCTCGGGCTGGCCCGACCGGGCCTCATCTCGTAATTTGGAGAGGGAGCCGTGACCAGCGGCTCCCCCTCCACTACCCTGGGGGGGATCGGCACGACCGAGAGCCCCCGCTCTCGGCCGGCCGATGATACTCCCCCCCAATCCCCCCCAGATGTTAGGAGGGGGGAAAACGCAGCCCCCCCCGATGTTATGGGGGGGACAAAGAGTGGCTGGGGGCTTAAGTGCCCCCAGCCACTCTTTTCTTCATCTTTTTCTTCTTTTTTGGGTGGAGGTCCACCGGGGAGGGAGGACCCTCCACCCCTTCCAAGAAGAATTTATTTGCCTCCAAGCGGACGTCGGGGGGCGCCTTGACGGCACTTACCACCGACGCCCGCGTCGAGACAACTTTTACAGGTTTTGGGCGCCGATATTCGACAGGGATCGCCGTCTCGTGGCAGCGGAGCTCCCAGCCTGGGTGCTCCACCGCCAATTTCGTGACGGCATCCCTCACCACGTCGACACTATCGGCGCCCTCTGGGAGGGCGATGGCATCGAAATTGATGCCATCGCTCCTTCCCCTGATTTTGCGGAGTCCCTCGGCAACGCGAAGGTCTCCGCATTTAACTTTCTCTTTGAACATCTCTCACATCACCGGGTGTTCTGGTGGGACGACTTGATGTTCAATGTTGCTGATGATGTCGTCCCAGGACCGAACAACTTTGTAAGAGGGGCTGTGGAGGAGGGTGAAGGAGACAGGTCTCCCCCCAGCCCCCACCCCTCTCCCAGAAACCAGCCCCGGGAGTACACCACCAGCATTTCCCTTGAGGGGAAGAACAACGCTCCCCTCTTCTATCACCGCCTTGGGGGGAACCTCAGTTCCCTCCTTGGCCCCATCTCTTCTGGCCATTTTAGCCAGGGGGGCGACGTCCAGAAAGGCCGCCGCCACCTTCACTTTTTTCTTGGGCTTAGAAGCCTGGGGGACAGCGTCCGAATGGACCGTCTCCCTTACCTCTATTCCTGTCAGCCCATTTAAACTGACAGTGGGGGGAGGCAGGAGGAATTAATATCCTTCGGCATCCCCCCAACCACCTCTGCAACCAACTCCCCGGGGGGGAGGGAAGATCTCATTTCCTTCTCCCCACCCACCTCCATGGGAGGGAGGGGGGATTTCTCCCCTTTTCCCTCACCAACGTCCGTGGAAGGGAGGGGGGACTCCTCTCCCTCCCCCCATCCACCTCCATGGGGACTCTCCCGCAGGAGACCCCATGGAACCCGACCTCACGGAGATCACCACCGTGTCGGTGGAAAATCCGCCCCCATCGGCGGCGATCTCCATGGGGTCACCAGAAGGGGGGGCCGGTCCAAGAGAAGGCGACCCAACCAGTGGGAGCGCCTCCACCGGCTCCACTGAAGGAGTCCCGGCCCCCTTTCTCCTCCTCCTCCTTTTCTTCCTTTCCCCACGACCTCGTGGGTTAAGCTACCTATCGAGCGCGTCTCCAGGTGGCGGATAGGAGGACGCCCGGGAGGGGGGCTCCGGCCCGGGCCTAAACCCCCTGTGTGCCGGATGCGGATCTCCCGGGTAGTAGCGGCTATAACCCGGCCCGGCGGACGTAAAACTCCGCCGAGGGAGGGGAAGGCTGTTGCCGTGGACCAGCTTCTCAAGCCAAGCTGGGAGCTATCGTGGTGAAGGCTGCGTGGCACTGGAGGAGCAGTGTCGCTAACGATGCCTCTGGGGAACCGGGCGAAACCCCAGAGTATTTAGCCTTACCCGGGTATGCGGGGCTCTGCCCGGGCGGACCGTTTGATTCCCTAGCTTCTCGTGGGACCAAAAATGGAAACCAATATTACTAAAATAAATGAAGAACGTGAAGGGCCAATGGAGGTCTCAGAGGGGACCTCCGGAGGCGAGGAAGCCGCAATGGTGGAGGCTGGACAGGCTCTCACGGGCCTGGAAAGCATCACTATTGCGGAAGTCGAAACCGCGGACACTGCGGGCCCTCGCAAGAGGAACCGCAGTGGGGCGGAGAAAAGGAAGGCGAGGAAGGAGAAGGGGAGGGCTCAAGTTGGGCCCTCCCGACCCCCCGGACCTACAGTCGCTCCCGAAACGCCGGTCGGGGGGACGCAGGGGACCGCCGGTAACAAGCGCCGAGTGGGCCCCGGTGAAACCCCACCGTCGACGGAGGGAGCGAGGAAGAAGAGTAGGACTCAGGGAGCTGGGTCCTACGCAAGCATAGCCGACCCCCTGACGAGGGTGATCGTGGCGGAGGGCTACCCGGAAGTGGTGATGACTGCGGAGCGGTTAGAGCTGCTGAAGGGTGCGGTCTCCAAGGAGATCGACGGGATCCGAGAGGGCACCGTGCCTAGATTCCACGGCACTTATCTGAAGGCTGGGGCGGCTGTTGTCAGATGCGCGGACGCGGAGACGCTGAGCTGGTTGGAAAAACGGATCAGCGTCATTGCACCGTGGGAAGGGGCCAGCCTTAGGGTGGTGGGCGTGGAGGCGCTGCAAAAGCGGTACAGGGCGGTGGTTTGGCTCTCGGGACGTCTCGAGAGCGCGACCGCTGTCCTGGGGCGGCTGGAGCGGCAGAATCCCGGCCTCGGCACCGCGGGCTGGAACGTCTTTGCTGAGAACGTAGGGGCTACCCCTGAGGGTAGGAACCTGGTTCTCGGCATTCCA
Organism: Crematogaster levior; assembly: GCA_901521435.1. Classification (NCBI taxonomy): domain Eukaryota; kingdom Metazoa; phylum Arthropoda; class Insecta; order Hymenoptera; family Formicidae; genus Crematogaster; species Crematogaster levior. The sequence goes on from CABEGB010001310.1 coordinate 63,588, forward strand.
GAGTCCAGCGTCCTCAAGTTGAGGAAGCTGGAGTTTAGGCCCTACCTGGGCATGGACCGAGTCACCTTTAGGGTGAGCGGGACGGCCCAGAGTGGAGGGGTGGAGGGGCAGAAAAGGTCTGACCCAGGGGTTGCGCCCTAATTCACGGGCCTAACCGGGGTGACCTTTACCCAGATTAACTTGCACCACAGCAAAGGGGCCTCGGCCGTTCTTGCCAGGCACCTAGCTAGGGTGCACACAGCGATCTCACTGATACAAGAACCTTGGCTGGTCCAAGGCTGTGTCAGGGGATTAGCGGGGTGCGGAAGGCTCTTTAGGGCCCCGCAAGAGCAACGCCCAAGAGCCTGTATGGCGATCAAGGGGGTTGAAGCCCGACTAATACCCGATTTCTGTTCTAGAGATGTGGTAGCAGCGGAGATTGAAATCGCCGGCGAGGCCAACGAGGTCAGGAAACTGGTGGTGTGCTCGGCCTACTTCCCGCATGAGGAGGGGGGCTCGCTGCCACCGACGCCGGTGATACGTCTGGCAGAATACTGCCAAGAGAGACGGATTCCCCTAATCCTGGGGTGCGACGCAAATGCGCACCACACGGTATGGAATAGCACGGACACCAATGAGAGAGGTAGAAGACTGTTGGAATTTCTGGTGACCACGGACCTGGAAATTCTCAACAAGGGTAACGAGCCCACCTTCGTCACAGCGGTGAGAAGGGAGGTGCTGGACCTGACAATCTGTTCCAAACAGATAGCTCAAGAGGTGACTGACTGGAGGGTCTCGAAAGAGCCCTCGCTGTCGGATCACAGACAAATCACCTTCAGAATGGCCAAGGTCAAGTCTGAAGAGGTTATAATAAGAGACCCAAAGAAAACCAACTGGGAATCCTATCGAGAAGATCTAGCGAAAGGCCTCAGAGGCTTCCCTAGGAGGCACGGGACCGCGCTGGAGATAGAGCTCTGTGTGGACCATCTGCAGAGGGCTCTGTCTGACAGCTTCGAAAAGAACTGTCCAGAAAGGACAGTTAGAAACACCAAGGGTACTTCCTGGTGGAGCCCCAAACTGCAGGAGCTCAGAGGTGCGGCACGTCGGGCCTGGAATAGAGCCAGGAACACGGACCGTCAGGCCGACTGGGATCTTTACCGAAGAGCTCAGAAGGCCTACAGGGATTCTGTGGTGAGGGCGAAAAGGGAAAGCTGGGAGAGATTCTGCGAGTCGGTGGAAGGCATGCCTGAAACCGCGAGACTATGCAGGGTCTTATCCAGAACTTCAGACGCTAGACTTGAAGCCATCAGGCTCGCAAACGGGACGATGGTGACGGGCGAACAGTGTCTGGTGCACCTACTGGAGACGAACTTCCCGGGCTTCCAAAGAGGAACGAGCGAATGTTCGTCCCAGTGGGAAGACACGGGCTCGAGAAGGGCACGTGGAAGTGACTGGGCACTCGCAGCCCAAATTGTCAAACCCGATAGGGTAAGATGGGCTGTGAATGCTTTCAAGCCCTTTAAGTCGGCGGGGCCCGACCGAGTCTTTCCGGCTCTTCTACAGGAGGGGCTGGAATTGATTATCGGGCCCCTCACCAGAACATTAAGAGCTTGTCTGGCACTGGGCTACACGCCTAGTGCTTGGAGACTGGCCAGGGTAGTGTTCATTCCGAAAGCGGGAAGGACGAGTTACACCTGTGCCAAGGACTTCCGGCCGATCAGCCTGACGTCTTTTCTTCTCAAGACGTTAGAAAGGCTGGTCGAAGTTTACGTGCGAGATGTCGTTCTCGTGCAACATCCGTTGCACGAGAACCAGCACGCGTATCGCACGGGGTACTCCACTGAGACCGCCCTCCATTCTGTCGTATCGATGATCGAAGGACAATTGGAGAGGAAGGGTTACGTGGTAGGAACATTCCTGGACATAGAGGGTGCCTTTAACAACACCCCACACGAAGTGGTGTGCAGGGAAGCGGCCAGAAGAGGAGTGCCGGAGAGGATCATTTTGTGGATCAGGGGCATGCTCGGACGGCAAGTGACGGCCTCATTGGGCACGGTGAGTGTCAGCGGATGGGTGGACAGGGGCTGCCCTCAAGGGGGAGTACTCTCTCCACTCTTGTGGTGTCTGGTAGCTGACAAGCTGCTAGACACATTGAATAGAAGGGGCTTCTATGCGCAGGGGTATGCCGACGATTTGGCTGTTCTTGTGCGAGGACCCTTCTTAGAAACACTTCTAGAGCTAACGCAAGCGGCTCTGGAGGTGGTGGAAGAATGGTGCCGGGAGACGGGTCTGTCGGTTAATCCGCTCAAGACGGGTCTCGTGGTATTCACACATAAATACAAGGTGAACCCTGTGGAGGGCCCCACACTTGGAGGAATCAGGCTGGTTCCTTTCGAGTCGGTGAAATATCTAGGAGTTATCCTGGATAAGAAGTTGACATGGAGGGAACATCTTGACGATCGCTGTAGGAGCATCTGCTCCTACTTCTGGACGTGCAGACGGACCTTTGGCCGGACCTGGGGTCTGAGGCCAAGAATGGTCCTTTGGATCTACACGGCTATACTGCGCCCCAGACTACTCTATGCGTCGGTAGTGTGGTGGCCCAGGGTACTGAAAAGAGGCGCCAAGGTTGCCCTGGAACACGTTAGAGCTCTGATTCTACGAGGGGCTCTTGGCGCTCTGCGAACAACACCGGTGGCGGCGATGGGAGTGCTGCTGGATGTTGAACCACTCCATCTGACGGTAATGGCGGCAGCTGCGGCTGCGGCTCACCGCCTGAGATGTGAAGTCAAGTGGAAGGCGGGTGCGAGGCACACGAAACTCCCGGACGAAATTCTATCGGGCTCCGTTTTTGCGATGGGGCAAGATAGAATGCCAAGGATCCGTGCCTGCGAAAGAGGATACAGGGTATGTCTCTCCAAGCGAGAGGACTGGAGGGACGCCAAGGGGCCGATCTCTCTAGGAGGGGACGTCTGGTTCACGGATGGCTCCAGAAGAAGGGGAGAGGGCTCCGGTGCGGGCATCTTTTGCCAACGAGAAGAGGTGAAAGAAATCATCCCCCTCGGGAAATACGCCACGGTGTTCCAGGCGGAGACCGTGGCTGTTCTGAACTGTGCACTGGAGCTGCTGGGATCTGGAAGGACTGGCAGGTGCATCAAGATCTGTTCGGATAGTCAGGCGGTGATTAAAGCGCTTGGCTCCCCGATCTTCACCTCACGGCTGGTCTGGGACTGCAGGTGCACCCTAGAAGAGCTGGCGAGAAGAAACGAAGTTGCCCTGGTTTGGGTCCCCGGACACGCGGGGATTAAGGGCAACGAGATGGCCGACCAGCTCGCCAGAGCTGGAGCAGTGACGGGAATGTTGGGACCGGAGCCAGCAGTTGGGGTCCCCTACTCTCTGAGTAGAGAAAGGATCCGGAGCTGGCTGAGGGGCCAGCACCTGGAATACTGGAAAAATAAAACCAAAGTCAAATGCAGACAAGCTAGCGCTCTGCTGGGAGATTCTCCCGGAGAGGGCCTGGCGAGGAGCATAAGACGGTTGAGCAGGAAGGACGCCAGACTGGCGGTACAAATACTGACAGGACATGGCGTCCTGAATTATCACATGCACAGGCTGGGTGTCAGTGATTCACCCGACTGTAGAGCATGTGGGGAAGAGGATGAAACAAGCCTCCACATTTTAAGTCAGTGCCCAGCACTTGCAGGGCAGCGACTTCGCTGGTTGGGCTCAGCTTTGCTGGAGCCCGAGCAAATAAGACAGTTGTCGATTGGGGACCTGCTCTCCTTCTGGAAGGGGACAGGTTTACCCTAATCACGGCTGTTTTAACGGGGAGACACAGTGGACTCGGTCTGAGTGTCGCTGGTAGGGCTCGAAGAGACCTCCCCCCGAATATTATTATTATTATATTCCCCACGACGGGGAGGGACCAGCGGGCACCCGCTCCCACCAATCCGGTGGGTAGCGGGAAGCCCCTCCTCATTGCACTTGGGGCAATGTGCGGCCACAGCCGCACACGCCCCAACATGGTGCCCCTCCGCCCCGCACCTGAGGCAGCATCTGCTCCGGTCGGTGGCGGAGGGACACCAACGTCGAATGTGCCCCCGCCCCAGGCACCTGAAGCACCTGGGGGAGCACTAACCTCCGGGGAGGTCTGCGTCCTAAAAGACGCAGACCTCCCCCCTCTTTTGACAACCGAGGCGTAGGTCCCGGACAAAACCAGGGAACCTACGCCTCCCGTGCTACCCGGGGGGGGGGCCCCCACGAGCAAAACACCTCGACCTCGACTCCTCCAACAATCGGAGGAGCCCCGCCAGCACTCCCCTGGCCCATGAACGGAGGGACAGCTTTGGTGGAGGTCGCCGCCTTGGGAGGGGCATCGACTTTTTTCTGGGGAGTCGCCGGGTCAACTGGTCTGACCCGGGGATTCTTCGTTTTCCTCGTCGGAGGATTTGACGGAGGGGCCGGATTGGTCTGCCGCGATGCGGCAGACTTATTTTGTCCCCCCGTCTTTTCTTTCGGCGCCTTCTTCTTCTTCTTCTTACTCCCTTTTGCGGCCGGGCCTTCCGTGGACGGAGACGTCCCCTTGACCGGGGATTGGCCCGGCGCGCTAGAGGGATTTGAAGAAGGGAGGAGGGGATTGAACGTGACGGAGGGGAGTCTATCGTCCAAGATCTCCTTCAAGGTCTGGGCAATAGTACTCCTCATCCTCTGCTCGACCTTCTTGGCGATAGAGCCAATGAAGTCGAGCTCGGAGCCTTCCTTGATGGTGACGTTGCCGGTGATAACCGGCAGCGGACGGTCGGCCAGAACCTTTCTAACCCCCTGTACCGGAGGACGTATGGCCGGATGACGGGTCAAATCTTCCTCCGTAATTACAGGTGTTCTTGGTATTGAGAACGAGATGTCTAACGGCTCTAACAGCTCTTCGGTGACACTGTCCACATCCATCTCGTCCTCGGCAGCGGCCCTTGCAGAAGCCTGGGTCACTGGGGGGGAGGGAGGAGGGGAGGTGCGCTCTATCTCCATGATTTTATTGCGGAGGTCGTCTAGCTCCCTCTCGAGGCGACGATTTGCCTCCATCACCTCCTCCAACTGGGTGTTGACGGGTGACGGGGCCCTACCAGCAATGGGGTCATAGAAACCCCTGTTTGTTGTGCGGAAGGCCACCGTTTTGGTTCCCGCTTCTAGCGCAGTAGCCGCATTGTAAAGTAATCCCCTGAGGAAGCTCCCCAAGTTGTTACTTTTCCCGGCAACTTCCCTGATAGAATTAATTTGCCCCTGCAGGGTATTAATAATGTCCTGGGTAGGTGTCTCCTTAAAATGTTCGGTCTTGGCTTTCAACACTTTCTGGTACTCTCTGTACCTGCGAGTCGTGTGGTCGGGTTCCCCACCATCCATAATGAGAAGCGCCAACTCGGCGTTCTTCTCTTTCACTCTGAGGGCTTCTTTCTCCCTCAGTTTCCTCTTTGTATATTGCCCTTCGTGTCCGGGCGTTTTGGCCTTTCGGCCCCGCTTGTCTCTGGCGAATTTCTGGTTTTGGTGACCTGCCAGTTCATCGCCAGATGAGGACAAGACCCGTGTAGGTTGGATAGGTTGGGACGTCGTCCCCTCCGTTGTGAGCCACCTTGCCGTGGTGGAGGGACTCCCCTGGGAGAGATCCCAGGGGTCTAAGAGCTCACACATAGAAGGAAAACCATGTTAAAAAACCCGGGCAGGTCGGGCTCGTGAGGAGGGTTATCCCAACCGACCCAGGAGTGGAGTCTCCGATATAACCTCTCGTGGAAGACAACCACGTAAAAAAATTACATATTATGAATCGAGATGGTAAATAAAGAGTTAAACTTACCGCCCCAGGGGTCCCGGAGCCCCAGGGGCCGGCGCGGGGGGGGGGGTAGTGTCCCGGCCCCCCCGTGTCGTCATCGGACGACGGGCGGTGCGGAGCGTGCCCCGCAGGCGCTCCGCACTATTGTGCGACTGCGAGGAGTGGTCCCTCTGGACTCTGTTCCAGGGGGCCTTGGTTGGACTCCTTCGTTATCTGGAGGAGTCGTCACGGAGGTGTTCCTGTCCTGGGGGGTGCGCCCCCCAGGCCAGTTCGGGAGGCGTAGGCCCAAGAACCTACGCCTCGGTGGCTCGAGGTGTGGGGAGGCCTGCGTTCCGTTCTGTCGGGACGCAGACCTCCCCGGAGGTAAGTGCCCCCCCCCCAGGTGCTATAGGTGCCTGGGGCGGGGGCACATAAGGAGATGGTGCCCGTCCACCGTCGACCGGGGCAGTTCCTGCCTCCGGTGTGGCGGGGACGGGCACCATGTGGGGGCGTGTGCGGCACCGGCCACACACTGCCCCCAGTGTGCAGACGCGGGGCTACCCGCTCGCCACCGGTGGGAGCGGGTGCCCCGTGGTCCCTCCCCGTCGCGGGGGAGGGAGACGGAAACGGAAGAAGGGGAGGGGGGCTTCACTCCCCTTCCCGGTTGTATCTGAGGAGGGGCCCCCGGTTGAAGTGACCCCTCCTCAAGAGGATGTCCCCATGGAGGTCGTCCCTGAGGCTGGCTCAGATGCCAGCTTGGGGGCGGCCTCCGTGGAGTGTTTGCCCTCCTTGAGCTCCCCTTCTGGGGAGCCCATGGTGGTGGCGGAGGAAGAGAGGAAGGTGGAGGAATCCTCTTCCTCTCCTGTAGGTGGGAGGGAGGGGGAGATGTCCCCCTCTCTCTCCGTTGTGGTGGAGGAAAATGGGGAGGTGGGGGATGGTGGCGACGCCAAGCTCTCCCGCCTCCTCCCCTCGGTCAGCCTTACAAGGCTGACCGGAAAGGAGGCTGGGGCGGCGGCCCTTCTGGACGCCGCCCCTCTGGCTAAGATAGCCAGAAGAGATAGGGCCAAGGGGGGAACTGAGGTTCCCCCCAAGGCGGTGATAGAAGAGGAAATTCCTGGTGGCGTACTCCCGGGGCCGGTTTCTGGGGGAGGGGTGGGGGTTGGGCGGGGGAGACCTGTCTCCTTCACCCTCCTTCACCGCCCCTCTTTCAGAGTCGTCCGGTCCTGGGACGATGTCATCAGGAATGTTGAGCACCAGGTCGTCTCTCCAGATTATTGGGCGATCTGGGAGCTGCTTAAAGAGGAGGTAAAATGCGGAGACCCTCGCGTCGCCGAGGGTCTCCGCATGATTAAGGGAAGGAGCGATGGCATCAACTTTGATGCCATCGCCCTTCCAGAGGGCGCCGATAGCGTCGATGTGGTGAAGGCTGCCGTCACGAAATTGGCGGTGGAGCATCCAGGTTGGGAGCTCCGCTGCCACGTGACGGCGGTCCCCTATCGAGTATCGGCGCCCAAAGGTCGTCAAAGTTGCCTCTACGCAGGCGTCGGAGGCAGGTGCCATTAAGGCGCCCCCCGACGCCCGCCTAGAGGCAAATAAATTCTTCTTGATAGGGGTGAAGGAGGGGGAGAGGAGTCCTCCTTCCCCGGTGGATCTCCACCCCCGGAAAAAGAAGAAAAAAAAGGTTAATAAAGATAAAAGGGTGACTGGGCTTCACCCAGTCACCCCTTATAGCCCCCCACAACATTGGGGGGCTCTTGCGGTTTCCCCCCCTCTTAACATCTGGGGGGGATTGGGGGGGAACACTACCGGTCGGCCGAGAGCGGGGGCTCTCGGTCGTGCCGATCCCCCCCAGTGTGGTGACCAGCGGCTCCTCCTCCAAATTACGAGTAGAGGCCCGCACGGACTTCATCTGTGCGGGCCAGCCCGAGAGGGGGAGAGAAGCATGCCTTTAGGTGATTCCTCTCCCCCTCTCACTAAGGGCCCGTGTCGATTGACCCGGGGGGGTTTTAGTGGGTATGCCGGCTAAATACGGTGAGTCCCACATAACCCGAGGGGTTCCCCCGAACCCCTCGGGTATCCATAAAGGATTTCCCCCTCGACAACAAAAAAAAAGGCTCCCCAGCGCCCCTAGGGTACTTATAAAAGGTTTCCCCCTCGTAAAAAAAAAAGGGGGTCCCACTCCTCCGACAAAGTGGGCACCGTGCAGGGCGCCGCCACGCGGGGGGCTCCACGGACGGTTGGGGCGGAGGGTCGTGGCGACCCGACCAACCGCCTTACCCGTCGTGGCGACCAGCGTGCCGACTCTTCGTCGGAACTCTTCGGGACCGGTCGTCCTTGACCGGGGTGCCCTCCGGGAGAGCCCGACCGCACCGCTCGACCCTGCCTTGGAATAAGTCCAAGCGGCCCGAGCGGCCTCCGGGTCAGGCCGGAGTCCGCGAGCTATGCTCCCAGACCCGCCCTGACCCGCTCCGCCACCCCAGCCCTGCCTCGGAATACGTCCGAGCGGCCTGGGGTGGCCCGGCCCGGTGGGCCCAGGAGTTCTGGGACACCACCGGCCCGTCCCCCCACATCACTCCCGCGTCCCGCAGCCGTTAGGGAGGAGAGGTGGGGCGTCCCCCACTGTGGGACGCCGCTTCCCCCGATGCCAGGGCACACCTCCCCCCGTCCGTAACTGGACGGGGATTGGTTACCCCCAGACACCGGGAGACCGGCACCCACGTCCCCCCGCCGAGCGTCGCCGCGCCCGGAGCATCGAACGCGAGAACACTCGGTTTTGACCGAGAGCACCCAGTCCCCCTCTCTGGGACGCCTGCCGCCCGGAACACCGGACGACAGGCACCCAGAAAAGCTGGGAACACCCAGCACCCCACGGCCGGTGGAGGACTAGTGTCCTCCTAACGGTTCCGGCCAAACCGGGCGATTGCACTCAGGGCCGCCTACTTCTACCGACAATGGGACTTAAGAAAAATCTAAGTCCCTAAAGTGAAGGGAAGGGCTCCTTGGACGCTCTTAGTCAGGAGAAACCCTCCCCATCGGGTCAATGGGGGAGGTTGGAACCACCACCATTGACCCAACGAATCAGAGGAGCCCTCCCTAAGCCCCCTCACCACGACAAGGTGGCGTCCACGAGGGGGGAATTTAAGATAGCCTTTTTTTTTTTTTTTTTGACGCAGTGGAAACCTTTTATAGGTACCCTGGAGACCCGGGGGAGTACTCCAGGGTTATGTGGGACTCTCCGGGAGGGAAGAAAGAGTTCCCTCCCGGCCTACCCACTAAAACCACTGCGGGGTGCCTTCCTTGGCCCATAGTAAGGGGGAGCAGGGTATCGCCAGAGGGCATTCGTCCTGCTCACCTTCGGGCGTGGCCGTATACGGCCTATGCCCGGGAGGGGGTGAGGTTAGTCACCCTTCTCCCACACGGCATGACTTCGGCCGTGTACGGCCTCATTCCTGGGGAGGCAGGGGGCATTGACCCCCTACCTCCCTTACCTGTACAGATGATATGGGGGAGGTTCGGCACCCCGAAACCTCCCCCTCCCCTCCTGATGGTGTTGGGGGGGCGGGAATTGCCTAGGAGCCCCCGCCCCTGGGCAACCCCCCGCCAAGAGGGAAAGATGGAGATTCCCTCCCGGCCCTCTTGAGAAGATGGGGAAGGGGAATAAGTCCCCCTCCCCTAGAGGGGTCCCCCTATTTTTACTTGGACCAGGACAAGATCGCCCTGGCCCTCGGGGGACCCCCCCTATCATTACCACGCCCGTAGATGGGCTGGGAGACGGTGGGGGATACGCATGTTCCTCCTCAATGTGCGAGGAGGAGGACCCCCGCCGTCACCATCCATATTCCCCCCTCTCTGGGAGGGAAGGGGAAGGGAAGGAGGAGGTAACACCTCCACCTCCCCTCTCCTTATCCTCTCGGCCTCCTCCTTCTGCGACATGACAACCTCGCAGAAGGAGGAGACCGCCCTCCACTTCTCCTCTCCCTCCAACATTTCCCTAACAAGGGAAGGGAGGGAGAGGTCGGTGCCAACCACATCGGTCAGGGCCCGGCGCTCTGTGTCCCATGCGGGACACTCTTCCAAAGTGTGTTGCGCCGAGTCCCTGCCGGCCGCGCAGTGGTGACACCGCGTCGTACGCTCCCGGCCGATCCGGTGCAGGTATTCTCCGAAGCAGCCATGCCCGTATAGTACCTGCACCAGACGGAATGTTAAACCGCGTCCGCACCTGTCTACCCATTGGGGCAGACAGGGCTGGATGGCGCTGGTGGTCCTCACACCCGCCGAGGCGCCCAACAGGGAGGCTTGCCACGCCTCCAGGGCGCCCCGACGGGCTTTATCTCTTACCTCGGCCACGGCCCTGGCTGACAACCGGGCCCTCCCAATCCCCCCCGGGTTCCTCGTACGCCGGTAGAATTCGGCGTACGAGTCTGCCAGGAGGGGCACCGGGAGGAAGCCCGCCAGGGCCGTGGCGGCCGCATGCGAAGTGGTGCGGTAGGCCCGGACCGCTCTGATGGCCAACCGACGTTGCACACGATTGACTATTGCAACGATGCGTCGGTTGGCCGAGACGGCCCGGTGCCAAACTGGTGCTCCATACATGAGCACCGACCGCACCACATTCGCATACAGCCTCCTCACTTTGTGGTTAGGACCACCAACATTGGGCAGGAGGCGGCTTAGTCCTGCCGCCATCCTGTCCGCTCTGGGAGTTACTCTTTCAAAGTGCTCTTTGAACTCCCAGAGCCCATCCAGAGTGAGGCCCAAGTATTTCATGTAGGGCCCCACCCAGACGCGGTCCTCCCCTACCCAAACCTGGGTAGGGGGAGGTTGCCCCTGATCCTTCCTGTGGAAGAAAATTGCTTCCGTTTTACTAGGGGCAACCTCCATTCCTAGGCCCCTGATAAAGCGTACGACTGCGCGGACGGCGGTGTTGGCGCCGTCACGAGCTTCCATCCAATTCCTCCCCCTGGACACCACTAATGTGTCGTCTGCATAGCAGAACAAGTGGGTATCCCGGGGGAGGGCCGTGCAGAGTACCCTATTATACGCGAGGTTCCATAGCAGGGGCCCCAACACTGACCCCTGCGGAACCCCGCAAGTCACCGGCCTGCCGATTGCCAGCTCCTCTTGATTGGTATAGAGGAGCTGCCTGTCCCGGAAATAATCTTGTACCACCTCTCGGAGGTACAGGGGGAAGCCATGAAACTCCATGGCTTCCCCCACCCATTCCCAGGGGAGGGAATTAAAGGCGTTGACGATGTCTAGCGACACCACCAACGCCACGTCTCCCTCCCCGGTAATCCGGTCCGAGAGGGCCTTTACAGACATGATCGCGTCTATTGTCGATCGGCCCTCTCGGAAGCCGAATTGGGTCTCCGAGAGGTCCGGACCCACCCGAGACAAGTGCTCGACGAGGCGGCCTGCGATGATTCTTTCAAAGAGTTTGCCGAGCAAGCAAATCGGCCTGTAGGCCGATAGGGACTCCGCCGGCTTCCCCTCCTTGCGAAGCAGCACTAGTCTTGCTCGCTTCCACAAAGAAGGAAAGGTGCCCGTCCTGAGGCATTGCTCGAACAAGTTCCTCAGGCGGGCACCTACCTCGCTCAAGGCCAGGGCTCCGACCAGGAACCCCGTCCGGGCCTGGGGCCTTTCCAGAGGCACCCAGTCTTCTGGCGGCCCGGACGAATTCAGTCTCTGAAATCCCGAACCCCGCCTCCCAGGGGGGCGGACCCCCACGCGGAGGGATCAAGAAGTCCCTCCGGGGGAAAAGCGCCTCCACCACCCGGTCGAGGAATCCGGGATCCAGAGACACGGTCACTGGGGGCGCCGCTGGTTTCAGACGATCCAAGACGATCTTATACGGGCGCCCCCAGGGGTCCTGGTCGAGCTCCGCGATGAGCTCATCCCAGGCCCTGGCCTTGGCGTCGCGGATGGCCTTCCGCAGTGCGTACCGCGCGGCAGAGTACGCACTGCGAGCCACCGCGACCGTCTCCTCTTCATCTGTGCCCGCCCATCTCCGCCGGGCTCTGAGGAAATCGCGGCGCGCCGCGTTAGACTTGCGGCGCAATTCCGCGATCTCCTCACTCCACCAATAGGCCGCCCGGCGGGGGGCGGGCTTGGCTCGGGGCATGGCCGCGTCGCAAAGGCGAGCGGCCATGGCCCCGATTTCTGCGGCCTCCACCTCCGTATCCACCTGGGCTGGAACGTCAGCCCAGGTTTCCGCGGAGGCAGCCGTCATCAATCGGTCCTTATCCAATTTGGACAGAGACCACCTGGGGGGTTTGGCGCCCCCCTCACGGCGGCGGAGGAGCACCTCCAGGGGGGTGGCCGTAAGGACCATCTCAATAGTGAGATGGTCCGAAAGATTTTCTCGTTGGGCCACCTTTCACGACTGCACTAATCGCGCCGCCCCCAGGGTCGCCCAAGTCAAATCAACTATGGACTCCCCCTGGGGGCGGACGCAGGTGCTCTGGGAGCCCGTGTTCAGTAGCACGAGCCCCCTCTCCGCCGCCCAATCCAGCAAGACCCTCCCGCGGGTGTTGGTGAACCGGGAACCCCACGCCCGAGCCCAGGCGTTGAAGTCCCCGGCCACCAACACGGGATGGGGGAGGCAACGGCGCATGCCGTCCCCCAATTCCCGCAAGAGTTCTTTGAACTCCGGGAGGGTCCTTCTAGGGGAGGCATAAACCCCCGCGACATTCAAAGCACCCCACCTCGCTATAACAAATCCCCTCCCACTCACGATAAGGGAGATGGGAGGGGAGCGAGGGGAGTGCCTCCTTACTATGGCCGCGGAGCCGTCTGCGGCCGCCAACCAATTAGGGTCGGAATCCGGCACGCAGTACGGCTCCGCGATCACACCTAGGCCCGAATTCGTGGCCCCGAACCGGCGAGGTTTTGTAGGAAAAGATCCTGGGCCTGCCGGGCGTGATTCAGATTGACCTGGATAAGCCGCGTTGGCGTGAAGGCGACTACACGCCCATCGGCTCCTCCTGGCCCGGGCCATTCACGTCCATGGCCTCTGTCGGGACGACAGCGGCTACGGTAATGGCTGTTGACTCGTCAGCCATGGGGTCCTCCGTGTTCACCACCTTTGGGAAAGCACGCGGCTCCCGCTCAAGAAGCGGAACTTCAACTTGGCTCTCTTTTGGGGGCTTGAGATGGAGCGGGCGCCGGTTTCGCTCCTTTACTACCCTTCTTCTTGGGGGGTCGGCACGCCGGACCCCCCATGTGGTGCACATGTGGCTTCCCCGCGGCCTTACAGACCGCGCAGGAGACCACTTCCGTGCACTTACCGGCCAGGTGCCCCGAGGCGCCGCAGCGGTAACAACAACCGCTGCGGTCCTCGTTCGGGCACCTTTTTTTTTGTAACTCAGGAGAAACTTTTTATAAGTACCCTGGGGACCCGGGGGAGTCCCCAGGGTTATGTGGGATTCTCCGGAAGGGAGGATAAATCTCCCTTCCGGCATACCCACTAAAACCCCTGAGGGTGACCTTCCTTGGCCCATGATGAGGGGGAGCAGGGTATCGCCTAAAGGCATTCTTCCTGCTCCCCCTCGGGCGTGGCCGTGATCGGCCCCTATCCTGGGGGGGAGCAAATACTCCCCCCCAGATTAACTACCGAACTCCGGGGAAGGTTGGGTCACCACAACCTTCCCCCGCCCCCCTAGATGTTAAAAAAAGGGGGCCGCCTCCTGATGGAAATGAGGCTAAGGACAACTGGGGGCCCCCGCCCCCAGCTGCCCTTTCTTTTTTCGTTTCTTCGATTTGGGGTGGAGATCTGGAGGGGAGGAAGGATCCTCCCCTCCCTCCAACCCCACGAAGAAACGATTCGCTTGCAGTCTATAGTCGGGAGGTGCTGGTGTTAAGCTGCCCCCGACTTGACTTTAACGGGGGACCTGGAGCGCCGACCCCTACACCCCGTCACAGCTTTCAGCCGGGATGCTCCGTTGCCAGTTTCGTGACGGCGCCCTTAATATCGTCGACGCTGCCAGATCCTCGGGGGAGGACAGTGGCCAAAAACTTTGTCCCAGCGTCCCCCCTTAATCCTCCGAAGACCCCCGGCCACTCGGGGGGGTCCCTGCTCCTAACCGCCCCCATGACCATCTCCCAAAGCGCCCTAGGGTGTGGGGGAACGGTGCCGTGCTCATAGGCGGTCGCCACCTCTTCAAAACTACCCATGACGATGGGACAGCGGTAGAAGAGTGCGAAGGAGGCCGAAGACTCAACCCCCTCCGACCCCTCCTCACCCGCTGCCAAAGGCGATTCAGCCTTGGGGGGAGCCATGGCCCCCCCTTAACTCCTTTTTGAACGTCAACCTTGAGGGGGACCATGGCCTCCCCCTTAGGTTTCGACTTGTTGGCAACTGTGGCCAAAGAAGCGGCGTCCTGGACGATCGCTCCCGCCTCCTTTTCCGTCAGCCTGGATAGGCTGACGGTGGGGCGAAGGCTGGTCAATTTGCAATCGGCTACTGCCTTCGCCCCAGACTCCTCCGTTGGGGGGGTAACAGAGGCTGCCCAACACAACCACCGCTCATAAAAATCGTCCGGAGCGGCGGGCATCTCTATCACCCCCCCAACAACAGGTGCAGGTATGGGGGTGGAAGAGGGCAGACTATCAGTCCCCCCCAAATCCACCCCCCGGCATCTTCTCGACTGGGGAAGGAGAGAAACTCCCCCCTTTCACACCCTCCATGGGGACCCCAGAAGGGGACCCCACAGAGGCACCCCCATCGGAGGCCGCCCCCCCCCCCAAAAAAGGTCGGTTGGGATAACCCCCCTCACGAGCCCGACCTGCCCGGGTTTTTTAACATGGTTTTCCTTCCATGTGTGCGCTCTTAGACCCCTGGGATTTCTCCCAGGGGAGCCCCTCCACCACGGCAAGGTGGCGCACAACGGAGGGGTCGGCAAAGTGGCGCACAACGGAGGGGCGGCAAGGTGGCGCACAACGGAGGGGCGTTCGGGCACCTGGCCCTAACGTGTCCCCCTTCCAGGCATCGGTAGCACTGGAGGGGACGCACGGGTAGGAGGTCAACTCCCACCGTAGCCCACGCCAACTGGAGCCGGCCTCCTTGGGCTATCCTGTTGGCCGCCGCGACGGGGCACCGCACCAACATGGTGCCCAGCCCCCTCGGGCGGGGTGAAGGCCTGATTTTCCCCACCCGTACCTCCGAGTATGGGCACCCTCCTTTGGCCGCCACCGCCTCAGCGACCTCCTTGGCCGTGACGGAGGGTTCCACGCCCCGCAATCGAAGATCCACAGATTTGCGGGGGCGGGACACCCTCACGTCCGGCTCATTGGAGAACAGGCTGGTCATCCTTTCTGCCAGCCTGTCCGCCTTCTCATCTTTGCCAGCGCCGGTCACCTCTAATATCATGGCTCCGGTCAGGGCCTGTCTCGGTTTGACCCCGGCGGTGATACCGACCTCCCTGAGGAAGATGCTCTTCTTGGAAAAAGCCATGATCTCCGCATATCTCCCTTCAGGGCAGGTAATCACCACTGCAGAGTCGGGGCTCTTCCTCTTCCTTGGAGTAACCCTCCTCTCCCCACCCTTCCCTTTAGGGGGAGGGACGTGGGGAGGGGAGGCGTTATAATTCCTTTTGGGGGGGGATTGCGGCCTTAGCAGCCGCAGCCCCCTTCTTAGCCTTCCTCCCAAGCACCGCGCTCCATGCCTCCCCCTGTCGCCCTGAGTTGGCGCGGAGGAGGAAGGAGTGGGCTGGGAGAGAGGGGGGAAACCTTACGGGAGGAGGAAGACTCCCCCCGGCTTCCAGCGCCAGCCCTACCCTCCTTAGTGGGGGGAGGCGGGGGCTGGGAGTTGGGTCTCTGTGGAGACGGATGAGACCCCGTAGAGGTCTCCTGCTTCCTGGACTTTCCCTTCTTCTTCTCCTTTTGGGGACCCTTGTCCACCGAACTCCCCTTAGCGGGGGAGGGGGGTGGAGCCGAAATTCTCTTTAGAGCCGGCTTTTTTTGGCTGGGCTCGGGTCCCTTGGAGGGGACATTCAGGGAGGAGAGCCGGTCGAGGAATATGCGGGTAACCTCCTCGATAACGGTTTCCTTCATTCTATTAAGGTCACTCATGGTGACCGGCGCATCCCTCTCAACGCCTTCGCGCCTTGAGGGGGAGAGATTGAGGAGGTTATTATTAATTTCTGGTCCTTCTGCCGGATCCGGGTGGGCGGATTACCCAGAAGGGATGGCCGCAGGGCCGGAAACTCCTCGAGGTCCCTCCTGCTAACGAACATCCTTTCAGGGGTTGAGTCAGGGGGAGGGGCCTCGTCCGGCAAGTCCTCCATGAGCGCGGCCCGTGTCTTGGACCTCGTCTGGGGGGGAGAGCCTGGAGGGGAGGTGCGCTCGAGTTCCTCCACCTTTCTGCGGAGGTCCGCCACCTCCGCCTCCAGACGTCTATTGGCTTCCATAACTTCGTTCACCCTGCTATTGGCGGGGGACGGAGCGCGACCAGCCACGGGGTCGTAAAATCCCCTGGCACTACCTCGAATCAACACGTCAATCCCGACCTCGAGCTTCGAGGCCGTGACCAACAGTGCTGACTGGAGGGTCCCCCGAATACCAGAGGAGGCCTCCGTTATCTTTCTTAAGGAGGAGACCCGCTCCCTTAACTGACAGGCCACCTCCTCGGGAGTGGCTGTCCGAAAATTTTCGGAGGCCTTCCTCATTTTGCCCTCCCAGTTCTTCAACCGGGAGGCAGAGTTGCTAGGAGGGCAACAAGGATCCATGGCCCGAAGGGCCATTACATCCAGTTGATCCTCTTTCCGCTTCCTATTTCTGTCCGTGATCGCCTCCTTTGTGAATTGCCCAGCGTGTGCCGGGTCATTGGGCTTGCGACTACGGAAGTCCCTCCTGGGAACCTTGATGGCCCGAGAGTCCAGCTCTCCCTCACTGGAGGAAGATCTGGTCTCCCCGACCACCCGCTTCTTGCTCCCTGTCTCCTTAACACTGCCTCTGTCCGAGACAGGGATCAGAGATCGTTTAACCGATCTCTGCGCCAACAAGGAGCCCGAAACGTTCTCCATGGAGGAAACTGCCGACGGGACCTGGGATCGCGTTAGCATCACACAGGGTATGCGATCCTCTTGCATTGGGACCATGGGTGTCGATGGTCCCGGAGCTGGTGATGAAGAGGCAGGAGTCTCCATCTCCTCATCATGGTCAGCACCCCCTCTCAACCTGAGAGGGGGGTCTACGGGTATGAACCCCTTCGCAGACGCATTTGTCCCGGAGGTGCCTGCGGTGCACACCTCCGGTAGCCCGGCGTCTGATGACGACGGGAGAGAGGCCGGGACAATACCCCTCTCTCGCCGACTCCTGGGTGTCCGTTCACCCTGGAGTAGTAATAATCCGCTCTTTACCTTGTTCATTTTCATGAAAAATAAGAAGGGTGGTTTGTTTTCGGGGTGGCTTTCCCCTAGGACGGTTGGCAACCAAGCCTATCGACCCCGTCCTGGCCCGAGCCAAAATGGCTCCACCGCTACCCCAGCCCTACCTCGGAATACGTCCGAGCGGCCTGGGGTGGCCCGGCCCGGTGGGCCCGGGAGATCCGGAACACCACCAGCCCGTCCCTCCACCTTCCTCCCGCGTACAGCAGGACTGCATCCCGCAGCCGTTAGGAGAGAAGGAAGGGTATTCCCGCCAAAAGAATAATTTTCTCGAAATCTTTCATTTTATCTCGCCAACGGTGAAGTTTAAACGAAAACTAAAGTCCTACAAACAAACATCCGCGAGCGATTCCGAATCGAGTTTGGCAAGAGAAATTTAAGATAGCCTGAAAACTGAAAAAGAATAATTTTCTCGAAATCTTTCATTTTATCTCGCCAACGGTGAAGTTTAAACGAAAACTAAAGTCCTACAAACATCCGCGAGCGATTCCGAATCGAGTTTTGCAAGAGAAATTTAAGATAGCCTGAAAATTGAAAAAGAATAATTTTCTCGAAATCTTTCATTTTATCTCGCCAACGAAAACTAAAGTCCTACAAACATCCGCGAGCGATTCCGAATCGAGTTTGGCAAGAGAAATTTAAGATAGCCTGAAAATTGAAAAAGAATAATTTTCTCGAAATCTTTCATTTTATCTCGCCAACGGTGAAGTTTAAACGAAAACTAAAGTCCTACAAACATCCGCGAGCGATTCCGAATCGAGTTTGGCAAGAGAAATTTAAGATAGCCTGAAAACTGAAAAGAATAATTTTCTCGAAATCTTTCATTTTATCTCGCCAACGGTGAAGTTTAAACGAAAACTAAAGTCCTACAAACATCCGCGAGCGATTCCGAATCGAGTTTTGCAAGAGAAATTTAAGATAGCCTGAAAACTGAAAAAGAATAATTTTCTCGAAATCTTTCATTTTATCTCGCCAACAGCGAAGTTTAAACGAAAACTAAATTTGAGATAGCCTGAAAATTGAAAAAGAATAATTTTCTCGAAATCTTTCATTTTATCTCGCCAACGGTGAAGTTTAAACGAAAACTAAAGTCCTACAAACATCCGCGAGCGATTCCGAATCGAGTTTTGCAAGCGAAATTTAAGATTTTCGAAATCTTTCATTTTATCTCGCCAAATTTAAGATAGCCTGAAAATTGAAAAAGAATAATTTTCTCGAAATCTTTCATTTTATCTCGCCAACGGTGAAGTTTAAACGAAAACTAAAGTCCTACAAACATCCGCGAGCGATTCCGAATCGAGTTTTGCAAGCGAAATTTAAGATAGCCTGAAAATTGAAAAAGAATAATTTTCTCGAAATCTTTCATTTTATCTCGCCAACGGTGAAGTTTAAACGAAAACTAAAGTCCTACAAACATCCGCGAGCGATTCCGAATCGAGTTTTGCAAGCGAAATTTAAGATAGCCTGAAAATTGAAAAAGAATAATTTTCTCGAAATCTTTCATTTTATCTCGCCAACGGTGAAGTTTAAACGAAAACTAAAGTCCTACAAACATCCGCGAGCGATTCCGAATCGAGTTTTGCAAGCGAAATTTAAGATAGCCTGAAAATTGAAAAAGAATAATTTTCTCGAAATCTTTCATTTTATCTCGCCAACGGTGAAGTTTAAACGAAAACTAAAGTCCTACAAACATCCGCGAGCGATTCCGAATCGAGTTTTGCAAGCGAAATTTAAGATAGCCTGAAAATTGAAAAAGAATAATTTTCTCGAAATCTTTCATTTTATCTCGCCAACGGTGAAGTTTAAACGAAAACTAAAGTCCTACAAACATCCGCGAGCGATTCCGAATCGAGTTTTGCAAGCGAAATTTAAGATAGCCTGAAAATTGAAAAAGAATAATTTTCTCGAAATCTTTCATTTTATCTCGCCAACGGTGAAGTTTAAACGAAAACTAAAGTCCTACAAACATCCGCGAGCGATTCCGAATCGAGTTTTGCAAGCGAAATTTAAGATAGCCTGAAAATTGAAAAAGAATAATTTTCTCGAAATCTTTCATTTTATCTCGCCAACGGTGAAGTTTAAACGAAAACTAAAGTCCTACAAAGTCCTACAAACATCCGCGAGCGATTCCGAATCGAGTTTTGCAAGAGAAATTTAAGATAGCCTGAAAATTGAAAAAGAATAATTTTCTCGAAATCTTTCATTTTATCTCGCCAACGGTGAAGTTTAAACGAAAACTAAAGTCCTACAAACATCCGCGAGCGATTCCGAATCGAGTTTTGCAAGCGAAATTTAAGATAGCCTGAAAATTGAAAAAGAATAATTTTCTCGAAATCTTTCATTTTATCTCGCCAACGGTGAAGTTTAAACGAAAACTAAAGTCCTACAAACATCCGCGAGCGATTCCGAATCGAGTTTTGCAAGCGAAATTTAAGATAGCCTGAAAATTGAAAAAGAATAATTTTCTCGAAATCTTTCATTTTATCTCGCCAACGGTGAAGTTTAAACGAAAACTAAAGTCCTACAAACATCCGCGAGCGATTCCGAATCGAGTTTTGCAAGCGAAATTTAAGATAGCCTGAAAATTGAAAAAGAATAATTTTCTCGAAATCTTTCATTTTATCTCGCCAACGGTGAAGTTTAAACGAAAACTAAAGTCCTACAAACATCCGCGAGCGATTCCGAATCGAGTTTTGCAAGCGAAATTTAAGATAGCCTGAAAATTGAAAAAGAATAATTTTCTCGAAATCTTTCATTTTATCTCGCCAACGGTGAAGTTTAAACGAAAACTAAAGTCCTACAAACATCCGCGAGCGATTCCGAATCGAGTTTTGCAAGCGAAATTTAAGATAGCCTGAAAATTGAAAAAGAATAATTTTCTCGAAATCTTTCATTTTATCTCGCCAACGGTGAAGTTTAAACGAAAACTAAAGTCCTACAAACATCCGCGAGCGATTCCGAATCGAGTTTTGCAAGCGAAATTTAAGATAGCCTGAAAATTGAAAAAGAATAATTTTCTCGAAATCTTTCATTTTATCTCGCCAACGGTGAAGTTTAAACGAAAACTAAAGTCCTACAAACATCCGCGAGCGATTCCGAATCGAGTTTTGCAAGCGAAATTTAAGATAGCCTGAAAATTGAAAAAGAATAATTTTCTCGAAATCTTTCATTTTATCTCGCCAACGGTGAAGTTTAAACGAAAACTAAAGTCCTACAAACATCCGCGAGCGATTCCGAATCGAGTTTTGCAAGCGAAATTTAAGATAGCCTGAAAATTGAAAAAGAATAATTTTCTCGAAATCTTTCATTTTATCTCGCCAACGGTGAAGTTTAAACGAAAACTAAAGTCCTACAAACATCCGCGAGCGATTCCGAATCGAGTTTTGCAAGCGAAATTTAAGATAGCCTGAAAATTGAAAAAGAATAATTTTCTCGAAATCTTTCATTTTATCTCGCCAACGGTGAAGTTTAAACGAAAACTAAAGTCCTACAAACATCCGCGAGCGATTCCGAATCGAGTTTTGCAAGCGAAATTTAAGATAGCCTGAAAATTGAAAAAGAATAATTTTCTCGAAATCTTTCATTTTATCTCGCCAACGGTGAAGTTTAAACGAAAACTAAAGTCCTACAAACATCCGCGAGCGATTGAATCGAGTTTTGCAAGAAATTTAAATAGCCTGAAAATTGAAAAAGAAAATTTTCTCGAAATCTTTCATTTTATCTCGCCAACGGTGAAGTTTAAACGAAAACTAAAGTCCTACAAACATCCGCGAGCGATTCCGAATCGAGTTTTGCAAGCGAAATTTAAGATAGCCTGAAAATTGAAAAAGAATAATTTTCTCGAAATCTTTCATTTTATCTCGCCAACGGTGAAGTTTAAACGAAAACTAAAGTCCTACAAACATCCGCGAGCGATTCCGAATCGAGTTTTGCAAGCGAAATTTAAGATAGCCTGAAAATTGAAAAAGAATAATTTTCTCGAAATCTTTCATTTTATCTCGCCGACGGTGAAGTTTAAACGAAAACTAAAGTCCTACAAACATCCGCGAGCGATTCCGAATCGAGTTTTGCAAGCGAAATTTAAGATAGCCTGAAAATTGAAAAAGAATAATTTTCTCGAAATCTTTCATTTTATCTCGCCAACGGTGAAGTTTAAACGAAAACTAAAGTCCTACAAACATCCGCGAGCGATTCCGAATCGAGTTTTGCAAGCGAAATTTAAGATAGCCTGAAAATTGAAAAAGAATAATTTTCTCGAAATCTTTCATTTTATCTCGCCAACGGTGAAGTTTAAACGAAAACTAAAGTCCTACAAACATCCGCGAGCGATTCCGAATCGAGTTTTGCAAGCGAAATTTAAGATAGCCTGAAAATTGAAAAAGAATAATTTTCTCGAAATCTTTCATTTTATCTCGCCAACGGTGAAGTTTAAACGAAAACTAAAGTCCTACAAACATCCGCGAGCGATTCCGAATCGAGTTTTGCAAGCGAAATTTAAGATAGCCTGAAAATTGAAAAAGAATAATTTTCTCGAAATCTTTCATTTTATCTCGCCAACGGTGAAGTTTAAACGAAAACTAAAGTCCTACAAACATCCGCGAGCGATTCCGAATCGAGTTTTGCAAGCGAAATTTAAGATAGCCTGAAAATTGAAAAAGAATAATTTTCTCGAAATCTTTCATTTTATCTCGCCAACGGTGAAGTTTAAACGAAAACTAAAGTCCTACAAACATCCGCGAGCGATTCCGAATCGAGTTTTGCAAGCGAAATTTAAGATAGCCTGAAAATTGAAAAAGAATAATTTTCTCGAAATCTTTCATTTTATCTCGCCGACGGTGAAGTTTAAACGAAAACTAAAGTCCTACAAACATCCGCGAGCGATTCCGAATCGAGTTTTGCAAGCGAAATTTAAGATAGCCTGAAAATTGAAAAAGAATAATTTTCTCGAAATCTTTCATTTTATCTCGCCGACGGTGAAGTTTAAACGAAAACTAAAGTCCTACAAACATCCGCGAGCGATTCCGAATCGAGTTTTGCAAGCGAAATTTAAGATAGCCTGAAAATTGAAAAAGAATAATTTTCTCGAAATCTTTCATTTTATCTCGCCAACGGTGAAGTTTAAACGAAAACTAAAGTCCTACAAACATCCGCGAGCGATTCCGAATCGAGTTTTGCAAGCGAAATTTAAGATAGCCTGAAAATTGAAAAAGAATAATTTTCTCGAAATCTTTCATTTTATCTCGCCGACGGTGAAGTTTAAACGAAAACTAAAGTCCTACAAACATCCGCGAGCGATTCCGAATCGAGTTTTGCAAGCGAAATTTAAGATAGCCTGAAAATTGAAAAAGAATAATTTTCTCGAAATCTTTCATTTTATCTCGCCAACGGTGAAGTTTAAACGAAAACTAAAGTCCTACAAACATCCGCGAGCGATTCCGAATCGAGTTTTGCAAGCGAAATTTAAGATAGCCTGAAAATTGAAAAAGAATAATTTTCTCGAAATCTTTCATTTTATCTCGCCGACGGTGAAGTTTAAACGAAAACTAAAGTCCTACAAACATCCGCGAGCGATTCCGAATCGAGTTTTGCAAGCGAAATTTCCGCGAGCGATTCCGAGATAGCCTGAAAATTGAAAAAAAGAATAATTTTCTCGAAATCTTTCATTTTATCTCGCCAACGGTGAAGTTTAAACGAAAACTAAAGTCCTACAAACATCCGCGAGCGATTCCGAATCGAGTTTTGCAAGCGAAATTTGAGATAGCCTGAAAATTGAAAAAGAATAATCTTCTCGAAATCTTTCATTTTATCTCGCCAACGGTGAAGTTTAAACGAAAACTAAAGTCCTACAAACATCCGCGAGCGATTCCGAATCGAGTTTTGCAAGCGAAATTTAAGATAGCCTGAAAATTGAAAAAGAATAATTTTCTCGAAATCTTTCATTTTATCTCGCCAACGGTGAAGTTTAAACGAAAACTAAAGTCCTACAAACATCCGCGAGCGATTCCGAATCGAGTTTTGCAAGCGAAATTTAAGATAGCCTGAAAATTGAAAAGAATAATTTTCTCGAAATCTTTCATTTTATCTCGCCAACGGTGAAGTTTTAACGAAAACTAAAGTCTATGTTACGTCCCGCCGAAATTTTCAGCTTATTATTACATATTCATATATTCTTTGCTTTTGATAATCATTTTTGCTTAATATTACATATTATTATAATTCCACCGTTGCGTTTCACTGTAGATTCAATAACAAACGCATTTATACTTGATGATATTTGCATAACCTGATTTGAACTGTATTTTATTATGCTTAGCTTGTATGTATTTTGCGAACGCATGATTTTCACAGTCTAACCTAAATCGTATTCTAACCTAAAAGATTTAGTTACCATGAAGAAGAAATCCCCTTCACACTTACCGACGCTTTGCTTTAAATAGTTCAACTATAATTTGGTGGCAGCACCATCGCTGTCTAACCTAACCTAAAACATAGAGTATATTGTATTACTGTCTTTCGTTCGCAAAGCATCATCAACTCCACCGTTTAGGATGGTTATAGTACATTAACGATATTTTTAGTTCTATAAGTTAACTAACTTGGTACGTACATTAATTATATAATGTTTAATTCGTGGCAACGATGCTTGGCACCTGAGGACTCGTGTATGATATTCAGGTTCCCCGCCCGGCGGCCAGCACGTCAGGTAGCACGTTGACTTCTACTATAAAGTTAAAGTAGTTCGGCTACGATTATGATCGATTATCAATCAGCCCGCAGGTGTTAATGGAAGAAAACCCTGAAAGATCGGGGGATATGTAACCTAAAGAGACCTCGAGGGGATCAGGAGGATAAAGTTTACGCCGTATCTTGTTGCCGTTCAGGTACGGACGAGATTGAGGGCGGGATCTCCCCTGCCTTACCAAAAGTTTCAGATCTAGAAACTCCACCATCATGGCTGACGGCATGGATTTACGTCATGTGGAAACCCTGGGAAGAGTTCGGGGTTCAAAAGAATCTTCCCATTCAATCCCGCACTTTACGCTTTTTACGTGTCCCAGATCGGGATAAAACCAAACTGATTCTTTCATTAAAGAATCATGATGAAGCCAATCAATATTAGCCCACTACTTATGACTTTATATAAATTGAAACTTTCTTTATTTCCCCCATGCGAGGAAATCCTTATGTCTATGCTCACATACACATGTAAATTTGCCGGATTCACGGGCATCGTGGTCTCTCTCTCAGTTCGTTGCAACCCCACGAGGACTCGTCCCACATTACGTATGCATTGGTTCAAGCAATATTAATAATTAAAACCAGCAGGCACGAGGAATGAACGTCTTGCACCCAGCGTAAAATCGTTCCGATTTTCTCTTTGCGCGCTTTGTTGAGGTCCTTATGATTACGGGCTTTGAAGAGGAATTAAAATCTTTAACAGCTTCGACCGGCAGGAGCTGCGGAAATGTTTTAGCTTTGCCGCGCGTTTCTCTTGCGGCTCTAGTTGCCCCATAGTAGATAAATACCGCCATTGATGTATGTGTGTGTGATATATGGTGAGCAGCAGTTGATTATTAGCAATGTCTGATCGTTTCCTTTATATTAGCCTATTTGGCTTTTGGTTTGTGCCCATATATGGACGTCTTTTGCTTTCTCGAGCGATGAGGTCCATGAGAAGTGCTAGAGTAAACAATCCCGGACAGTGAGGTCATCAGTCCGACCGCCGTACTTTTTCTTTGGTCTTGCTTAGACGAAACAGTGATTCTTGATCACGCTCTTCTCATGACGTCTCTTTCGGTAGTCTGATTCGTACCTCTTCCCACACACCGCGAGAGCCAGGCCTACAAACTGGGTATAGGGCGCTCACGTTCCTGAGCGCGGCGCGGTTTCGTCAGTATTTCCGAGGCGGTAACTACGTTACTCCTCCCTCTTCCAGTTCATTCGGTATTTCCGAGGCGGTAACTACGTTACTCCTCTTAGCAATTCGTGTTCCGAGGCAAACTACGTTACTCCTCTTAGCAGGATTCATCAGTATTTCCGAGGCAGTAACTACGTTACTCCTCTCTTAACGGTTCGCAATTATTTCTGAAGCAGTCACCACCGCATCTCGACTGCAGTTCCTCAGCATATTTCCGAGGCAGTAACCACGTTACTCCTCTGGGATACCTTCAGTCTTGATCGCTCATCAATTGGCTGACTTCCATGTGATATTCGGTCTCTCTGAGTTGTCCGAGCCTCTTTGTATATTTAAACTAAACTCGGTGCGTA